>JBBAXF010000096.1:0-165000 GCA_037837765.1 Delichon dasypus | reverse complement strand
GCATGTTTTCTTGCTAGGACAAATGAAAACCTTACTTGGGCTGTGCACAGTGCAAACGGATGAAAAGAAGCATACACAGCGAGAGCAGTGTGCACTGTTCTCGCAAAGCAGAGCTTGTTCACCTTGACAGCTTCTAACATGGAAACACAGCAAGCAGACCTCAGCCTACATTCTCTGCGTGTTGCAAAGATGGAAACAGACACCCTAGTATCAGAATCTCAGAAATCACTGAGCGAAACATAGAAATGCTGCAGGACCCTGCTTGCTTGCTTGAAAAAGTGAAAAACTTACTTGGGCTGTGCACAGTGCAAACAGATGAACAGAAGCATACATAGCGAGAGCAGTGTGCACTGTTCTCGCGAAGCAGAGCTTGTTCACCTTGACAGCTTCTAACATGGAAACACAGCAAGCAGACAGCAGCCCACATGCTCTGCTTGCGGCAAACATGGAAAACAGTCGCCCCAGCATCATAATCACAAAAATCAATGAGAGGAGCAGAGAAATGCTGCGGGGGCATGTTTTCTTGCTAGGACAAATGAAAACCTTACTTGGGCTGTGCACAGTGCAAACGGATGAACAGAAGCATACACAGTGAGAGCTGTGTGCACTGTTCTCGCACAGCAGAGCTTGTTCGACTTGACAGCTTCTAACATGGAAAGAGAGCAAGCAGACAGCAATCCACATGCTCTGCTTGCTGCAAACATGGAAAACAGACGCCCCAGCATCAGAATCTCAGAAATCACAGAGAGAAGTAGAGAAATGCTGCAGGAGCATGTTTTCTTGCTTGAAAAAGTGAAAAACTCACTTGGGCCGTGCACAGCGCAAACCAATGAACAGAAGCAAACACAGTGAGAGTTGTGTGCATGGTTCTCGCAGAGCAGAGCTTGTTCTACTTGACAGCTTCTGACATGGAAAGAGAGCAAGCAGACCGGAACCCACATGCTGTGCCTGCTGCAAACATGGAAAACAGACGCCCCAGCATCAGAATCTCAGAAATCACTGAGAGAAGCAGAGAAATGCTGCAGGAGCATGTTTTCTTGCTTGAAAAAGTGAAAAACTCACTTGGGCCGTGCACAGCGCAAACCAATGAACAGAAGCAAACACAGTGAGAGCTGTGTGTATGGTTCTCGCAAAGCAGAGCTTGTTCACCTTGACAGCTTCTAACATGGAAACACAGCAAGCAGACCTCAGCCTACATTCTCTGCGTGTTGCAAAGATGGAAAACAGACACCCTAGTATCAGAATCTCAGAAATCACTGAGCGAAGCAGAGAAATGCTGCAGGACCATGCTTGCTTGCTTGAAAAAGTGAAAAACTTACTTGGGCTGTGGACAGTGCAAACAGATGAACAGAAGCATACATAGGGAGAGCAGTGTGCACTGTTCTCGCGAAGCAGAGCTTGTTCAACTTGACAGCTTCTAACATGGAAACACAGCAAGCAGACAGCAGCCCACATGCTCTGCTTGCTGCAAACATGGAAAACAGGCACACCAGTATCAGAATCTCAGAAATCACTGAGAGAAGCAGAGAAATTCTGCAGGTGCATGTTTTCTTGCTTGAAAAATTGAAAAACTTATTTGGGCTGTGCACAGTGCAAACCGATGAACAGAAGCATACACCGTGAGAACTGTGTGCACTGTTCTCGCAGAGCAGAGCTTGTTCAACTTTACAGCTTCTAAGATGGAAAGAGAGCAAGGAGACCTCAGCCCGCATTCTCTGCTTGTTGCAAACATGAAAAACAGATGCCCTAGCAGCATAATCTCTGAAATCACTGAGAAGCAGAGAAATTCTGCAGGTGCATGTTTGCTTGCTAGAACAAATGAAAAACTCAGATGGGCTGTGCACAGTGCAAACCGATGAACAGAAGTGTAGTGGTGTGAGAATTGTTTTACTAAGTTATTAAGTTATTTTTGTAAGATTTTTGAGTTAATTTTGTAATGATTTAGTTCACTGTATACCCCTGTGTTCTGTACTGGTTTTCCCCTTATGAGTTAGGTTGCTTAAACAGACGTTTTCTGTCAATGAATCCTCCCCTGCACCTGTCTTTGTCACTCCCTTCCCCCACTCCTCGTGGTCGACCTGTCTGTCACTTTGGACACCTTCCCTGGCTTTTGGAAAATTCCAGGCAGGGGGTCGAGTGATAGGCTGGGGCCCTTGGAATTCCCTCCCATCTTGTGTGGTTGGCCCCCTGTCGTAAAGTTTACACCCCCAGTTACACCCCCCGTTGTCGTGACTGGCTGAACCGGTTGTCAGCCACCCCTGTTTCCACCCCACTTTAAAAAGCTCGTGCACCCCTGGCCCGGGGTCTCTTCTGGGCAGCAGGTCACAGGGGCAGAGCTCCCGGCTCTCTCCTCTCCAATAAACCTCATTTAAATCCTGCCTGCAAGAGTCCGGCTTTCTTCTGACTGCTGAGATCGCCATTGCTTCATCTCCGTGCCCATCGCAGGGCAGAAGGAGGCTTTCTTAGCTAGCCACTCTGCCCTAACACGCTGCTGCAGTGACATCTAGTGGACTGAGCTAGCTATTGCAGCGTGATTAACACGCGATTCGGACACTGCGACACAGAAGCACACACAGTGAGAGCTGTGTGCACTGTTCTCGCAAAGCAGAGCTTGTTCAACTTGACAGCTTCTAACATGGAAACACAGCAAGCAGACAGCAGCCCACATGCTCTGCTTGCTGCAAACATGGAAAACAGACACCCCAGCATCAGAATCACAGAAATCACTGAGAGAAGCCGAGAAATGCTGCAGGAGCATGTTTGCTTGCTAGGACAAATGAAAAACACCCAATGGCTGCGCACAGTGCAAACAGATGAACAGAAGTATACACAGCGAGAGCTCTGGGCACTGTTCTCGCAAAGCAGAGCTTGTTCAAATTGACACCCTCTAACATGGAACCACAGCAAGCAGACAGCAGCCCGCATGCTCTGCTTGTTGCAAACATGGAAAACATTCACCCCAGCATCAGAATCTCAGAAATCAGAGAGAGAAGCCGAGAAATGCTGCAAGAGCATGTTTGCTTGCTAGGACAAACGAAAAACACCAATGGCTGTGCACAGTGCAAACAGATGAACAGAAGCAAACACAGTGAGAGCTGTGTGTATGGTTCTTGCAAAGCAGAGCTTGTTCACCTTGACAGCTTCTAACATGGAAACACAGCAAGCAGACAGCAGCCCACATGCTCTGCTTGCTGCAAACATGGAAAACAGACACCCTAGCATCAGAATCTCAGAAATCAGTGAGAGAAGTAGAGAAATGCTGCAGGAGCATGTTTGCTTCCTAGGACAAATGAAAAACTCACATGGGCCATGCACAGTGCAAACGGATGAAAAGAAGCATACACAGCGAGAGCAGTGTGCACTGTTCTCGCAAAGCAGAGCTTGTTCAGCTTGCCAGCTTCTAACATGGAAAGAGAGCAAGCAGACAGCAGCCCACATGCTCTGCTTGTTATAAACATGGAAAACAGACACCCTAGCATCAGAATCTCAGAAATCACAGAGAGAAGTAGAGAAATGCTGCAGGAGCATGTTTTCTTGCTAGGACCAACGAAAAACACAAATGGGCTGTGCGCAGTGCAAACAGATGAACAGAAGCATGCACAGTGAGAGCTGTGTGCATGGTTCTCGCAGAGCAGAGCTTGTTCTACTTGACAGCTTCTAACATGGAAACACAGCAAGCAGACAGCAGCCCACATGCTCTGCTTGCGGCAAACATGGAAAACAGTCGCCCCAGCATCATAATCACAAAAATCAATGAGAGGAGCAGAGAAATGCTGCGGGGGCATGTTTTCTTGCTAGGACAAATGAAAACCTTACTTGGGCTGTGCACAGTGCAAACGGATGAACAGAAGCATACACAGTGAGAGCTGTGTGCACTGTTCTCGCACAGCAGAGCTTGTTCGACTTGACAGCTTCTAACATGGAAACAGAGCAAGCAGACAGCAATCCACATGCTCTGCTTGCTGCAAACGTGGAAAACAGACGCCCCAGCATCAGAATCTCAGAAATCACAGAGAGAAGCAGAGAAATGCTGCAGGAGCTTGTTTGCTTCCTAGGACAAATGAAAAACTCACATGGGCCATGCACAGTGCAAATGGATGAAAAGAAGCATACACAGCGAGAGCAGCGTGCACTGTTCTCGCAAAGCAGAGCTTGTTCAGCTTGCCAGCTTCTAACATGGAAAGAGAGCAAGCAGACAGCAGCCCACATGCTCTGCTTGTTATAAACATGGAAAACAGACACCCTAGCATCAGAATCTCAGAAATCACTGAGAGAAGTAGAGAAATGCTGCAGGAGCATGTTTGCTTCCTAGGACAAATGAAAAACTCACATGGGCCATGCAGAGTGCAAACGGATGAAAAGAAGCATACACAGCGAGAGCAGTGTGCACTGTTCTCGCAAAGCAGAGCTTGTTCACCTTGACAGCTTCTAACATGGAAACACAGCAAGCAGACCTCAGCCTACATTCTCTGCATGTTGCAAAGATGGAAACAGACACCCTAGTATCAGAATCTCAGAAATCACTGAGCGAAACATAGAAATGCTGCAGGACCCTGCTTGCTTGCTTGAAAAAGTGAAAAACTTACTTGGGCTGTGCACAGTGCAAACAGATGAACAGAAGCATACATAGCGAGAGCAGTGTGCACTGTTCTCGCGAAGCAGAGCTTGTTCACCTTGACAGCTTCTAACATGGAAACACAGCAAGCAGACAGCAGCCCACATGCTCTGCTTGCGGCAAACATGGAAAACAGTCGCCCCAGCATCATAATCACAAAAATCAATGAGAGGAGCAGAGAAATGCTGCGGGGGCATGTTTTCTTGCTAGGACAAATGAAAACCTTACTTGGGCTGTGCACAGTGCAAACGGATGAACAGAAGCATACACAGTGAGAGCTGTGTGCACTGTTCTCGCACAGCAGAGCTTGTTCGACTTGACAGCTTCTAACATGGAAACAGAGCAAGCAGACAGCAATCCACATGCTCTGCTTGCTGCAAACATGGAAAACAGACGCCCCAGCATCAGAATCTCAGAAATCACAGAGAGAAGTAGAGAAATGCTGCAGGAGCATGTTTTCTTGCTTGAAAAAGTGAAAAACTCACTTGGGCCGTGCACAGCGCAAACCAATGAACAGAAGCAAACACAGTGAGAGTTGTGTGCATGGTTCTCGCAGAGCAGAGCTTGTTCTACTTGACAGCTTCTGACATGGAAAGAGAGCAAGCAGACCGGAACCCACATGCTGTGCCTGCTGCAAACATGGAAAACAGACGCCCCAGCATCAGAATCTCAGAAATCACTGAGAGAAGCAGAGAAATGCTGCAGGAGCATGTTTGCTTCCTAGGACAAATGAAAAACACCAATGGCTGTGCACAGTGCAAACAGATGAACAGAAGCAAACACAGTGAGAGCTGTGTGCATGGTTCTCGCATAGCAGAGCTCGTTCAACTTGACAGCTTCTAACATGGAAAGAGAGCAAGCAGACAGGAACCCACATGCTGTGCTTGCTGCAAACATGGAAAACAGACGCCCCAGCATCAGAATCTCAGAAATCACTGAGAGAAGTAGAGAAATGCTGCAGGAGCATGTTTTCTTGCTAGGACCAACGAAAAACACAAATGGGCTGTGCGCAGTGCAAACAGATGAACAGAAGCATACACAGTGAGAGCTGTGTGCATGGTTCTCGCAGAGCAGAGCTTGTTCTACTTGACAGCTTCTAACATGGAAACACAGCAAGCAGACAGCAGCCCACATGCTCTGCTTGCGGCAAACATGGAAAACAGTCGCCCCAGCATCATAATCACAAAAATCAATGAGAGGAGCAGAGAAATGCTGCGGGGGCATGTTTTCTTGCTAGGACAAATGAAAACCTTACTTGGGCTGTGCACAGTGCAAACGGATGAACAGAAGCATACACAGTGAGAGCTGTGTGCACTGTTCTCGCACAGCAGAGCTTGTTCGACTTGACAGCTTCTAACATGGAAACAGAGCAAGCAGACAGCAATCCACATGCTCTGCTTGCTGCAAACGTGGAAAACAGACGCCCCAGCATCAGAATCTCAGAAATCACAGAGAGAAGCAGAGAAATGCTGCAGGAGCTTGTTTGCTTCCTAGGACAAATGAAAAACTCACATGGGCCATGCACAGTGCAAATGGATGAAAAGAAGCATACACAGCGAGAGCAGCGTGCACTGTTCTCGCAAAGCAGAGCTTGTTCAGCTTGCCAGCTTCTAACATGGAAAGAGAGCAAGCAGACAGCAGCCCACATGCTCTGCTTGTTATAAACATGGAAAACAGACACCCTAGCATCAGAATCTCAGAAATCACTGAGAGAAGTAGAGAAATGCTGCAGGAGCATGTTTGCTTCCTAGGACAAATGAAAAACTCACATGGGCCATGCAGAGTGCAAACGGATGAAAAGAAGCATACACAGCGAGAGCAGTGTGCACTGTTCTCGCAAAGCAGAGCTTGTTCACCTTGACAGCTTCTAACATGGAAACACAGCAAGCAGACCTCAGCCTACATTCTCTGCATGTTGCAAAGATGGAAACAGACACCCTAGTATCAGAATCTCAGAAATCACTGAGCGAAACATAGAAATGCTGCAGGACCCTGCTTGCTTGCTTGAAAAAGTGAAAAACTTACTTGGGCTGTGCACAGTGCAAACAGATGAACAGAAGCATACATAGCGAGAGCAGTGTGCACTGTTCTCGCGAAGCAGAGCTTGTTCACCTTGACAGCTTCTAACATGGAAACACAGCAAGCAGACAGCAGCCCACATGCTCTGCTTGCGGCAAACATGGAAAACAGTCGCCCCAGCATCATAATCACAAAAATCAATGAGAGGAGCAGAGAAATGCTGCGGGGGCATGTTTTCTTGCTAGGACAAATGAAAACCTTACTTGGGCTGTGCACAGTGCAAACGGATGAACAGAAGCATACACAGTGAGAGCTGTGTGCACTGTTCTCGCACAGCAGAGCTTGTTCGACTTGACAGCTTCTAACATGGAAACAGAGCAAGCAGACAGCAATCCACATGCTCTGCTTGCTGCAAACATGGAAAACAGACGCCCCAGCATCAGAATCTCAGAAATCACAGAGAGAAGTAGAGAAATGCTGCAGGAGCATGTTTTCTTGCTTGAAAAAGTGAAAAACTCACTTGGGCCGTGCACAGCGCAAACCAATGAACAGAAGCAAACACAGTGAGAGTTGTGTGCATGGTTCTCGCAGAGCAGAGCTTGTTCTACTTGACAGCTTCTGACATGGAAAGAGAGCAAGCAGACCGGAACCCACATGCTGTGCCTGCTGCAAACATGGAAAACAGACGCCCCAGCATCAGAATCTCAGAAATCACTGAGAGAAGCAGAGAAATGCTGCAGGAGCATGTTTGCTTCCTAGGACAAATGAAAAACACCAATGGCTGTGCACAGTGCAAACAGATGAACAGAAGCAAACACAGTGAGAGCTGTGTGCATGGTTCTCGCATAGCAGAGCTCGTTCAACTTGACAGCTTCTAACATGGAAAGAGAGCAAGCAGACAGGAACCCACATGCTGTGCTTGCTGCAAACATGGAAAACAGACGCCCCAGCATCAGAATCTCAGAAATCACTGAGAGAAGCAGAGAAATGCTGCAGGAGCATGTTTGCTTCCTAGGACAAATGAAAAACACCAATGGCTGTGCACAGTGCAAACAGATGAACAGAAGCAAACACAGTGAGAGCTGTGTGCATGGTTCTCGCATAGCAGAGCTCGTTCAACTTGACAGCTTCTAACATGGAAAGAGAGCAAGCAGACAGGAACCTACAAGCTGTGCTTGCTGCAAACATGGAAAACAGACGCCCCAGCATCAGAATCTCAGAAATCACTGAGAGAAGTAGAGAAATGCTGCAGGAGCATGTTTTCTTGCTAGGACCAACGAAAAACACAAATGGGCTGTGCGCAGTGCAAACAGATGAACAGAAGCATACACAGTGAGAGCTGTGTGCATGGTTCTCGCAGAGCAGAGCTTGTTCTACTTGACAGCTTCTAACATGGAAACACAGCAAGCAGACAGCAGCCCACATGCTCTGCTTGCGGCAAACATGGAAAACAGTCGCCCCAGCATCATAATCACAAAAATCAATGAGAGGAGGAGAGAAATGCTGCGGGGGCATGTTTTCTTGCTAGGACAAATGAAAACCTTACTTGGGCTGTGCACAGTGCAAACGGATGAACAGAAGCATACACAGTGAGAGCTGTGTGCACTGTTCTCGCACAGCAGAGCTTGTTCTACTTGACAGCTTCTAACATGGAAACACAGCAAGCAGACAGCAATCCACATGCTCTGCTTGCTGCAAACGTGGAAAACAGACGCCCCAGCATCAGAATCTCAGAAATCACAGAGAGAAGCAGAGAAATGCTGCAGGAGCATGTTTTCTTGCTTGAAAAAGTGAAAAACTCACTTGGGCCGTGCACAGCGCAAACCAATGAACAGAAGCAAACACAGTGAGAGCTGTGTGTATGGTTCTCGCAAAGCAGAGCTTGTTCACCTTGACAGCTTCTAACATGGAAACACAGCAAGCAGACCTCAGCCTACATTCTCTGCGTGTTGCAAAGATGGAAAACAGACACCCTAGTATCAGAATCTCAGAAATCACTGAGCGAAGCAGAGAAATGCTGCAGGACCATGCTTGCTTGCTTGAAAAAGTGAAAAACTTACTTGGGCTGTGCACAGTGCAAACAGATGAACAGAAGCATACATAGCGAGAGCAGTGTGCACTGTTCTCGCGAAGCAGAGCTTGTTCAGCTTGCCAGCTTCTAACATGGAAACACAGCAAGCAGACAGCAGCCCACATGCTCTGCTTGCTGCAAACATGGAAAACAGACACCCTAGCATCAGAATCTCAGAAATCACTGAGAGAAGTAGAGAAATGCTGCAGGAGCATGTTTGCTTCCTAGGACAAATGAAAAACTCACATGGGCCATGCACAGTGCAAACGGGTGAAAAGAAGCATACACAGCGAGAGCAGTGTGCACTGTTCTCGCAAAGCAGAGCTTGTTCAGCTTGCCAGCTTCTAACATGGAAACACAGCAAGCAGACAGCAGCCCACATGCTCTGCTTGTTATAAACATGGAAAACAGACACCCTAGCATCAGAATCTCAGAAATCACAGAGAGAAGTAGAGAAATGCTGCAGGAGCATGTTTTCTTGCTAGGACCAACGAAAAACACAAATGGGCTGTGCGCAGTGCAAACAGATGAACAGAAGCATACACAGTGAGAGCTGTGTGCATGGTTCTCGCAGAGCAGAGCTTGTTCGACTTGACAGCTTCTAACATGGAAACACAGCAAGCAGACAGGAACCCACATGCTGTGCTTGCTGCAAACATGGAAAACAGTCGCCCCAGCATCATAATCACAAAAATCAATGAGAGGAGCAGAGAAATGCTGCGGGGGCATGTTTTCTTGCTAGGACAAATGAAAACCTTACTTGGGCTGTGCACAGTGCAAGCGGATGAACAGAAGCATACACAGTGAGAGCTGTGTGCACTGTTCTCGCACAGCAGAGCTTGTTCGACTTGACAGCTTCTAACATGGAAACAGAGCAAGCAGACAGCAATCCACAGGCTCTGCTTGCTGCAAACGTGGAAAACAGACGCCCCAGCATCAGAATCTCAGAAATCACTGAGAGAAGTAGAGAAATGCTGCAGGAGCATGTTTGCTTCCTAGGACAAATGAAAAACTCACATGGGCCATGCACAGTGCAAACGGATGAAAAGAAGCATACACAGCGAGAGCAGCGTGCACTGTTCTCGCACAGCAGAGCTTGTTCAGCTTGCCAGCTTCTAACATGGAAAGAGAGCAAGCAGACAGCAGCCCACATGCTCTGCTTGTTATAAACATGGAAAACAGACACCCTAGCATCAGAATCTAAGAAATCACTGAGAGAAGTAGAGAAATGCTGCAGGAGCATGTTTTCTTGCTAGGACCAACGAAAAACACAAATGGGCTGTGCGCAGTGCAAACAGATGAACAGAAGCATACACAGTGAGAGCTGTGTGCATGGTTCTCGCAGAGCAGAGCTTGTTCTACTTGACAGCTTCTAACATGGAAACACAGCAAGCAGACAGCAGCCCACATGCTCTGCTTGCGGCAAACATGGAAAACAGTCGCCCCAGCATCATAATCACAAAAATCAATGAGAGGAGCAGAGAAATGCTGCGGGGGCATGTTTTCTTGCTAGGACAAATGAAAACCTTACTTGGGCTGTGCACAGTGCAAACGGATGAACAGAAGCATACACAGTGAGAGCTGTGTGCACTGTTCTCGCACAGCAGAGCTTGTTCGACTTGACAGCTTCTAACATGGAAACAGAGCAAGCAGACAGCAATCCACAGGCTCTGCTTGCTGCAAACGTGGAAAACAGACGCCCCAGCATCAGAATCTCAGAAATCACTGAGAGAAGTAGAGAAATGCTGCAGGAGCTTGTTTGCTTCCTAGGACAAATGAAAAACTCACATGGGCCATGCACAGTGCAAATGGATGAAAAGAAGCATACACAGCGAGAGCAGCGTGCACTGTTCTCGCAAAGCAGAGCTTGTTCAGCTTGCCAGCTTCTAACATGGAAAGAGAGCAAGCAGACAGCAGCCCACATGCTCTGCTTGTTATAAACATGGAAAACAGACACCCTAGCATCAGAATCTCAGAAATCACTGAGAGAAGTAGAGAAATGCTGCAGGAGCATGTTTGCTTCCTAGGACAAATGAAAAACTCACATGGGCCATGCAGAGTGCAAACGGATGAAAAGAAGCATACACAGCGAGAGCAGTGTGCACTGTTCTCGCAAAGCAGAGCTTGTTCACCTTGACAGCTTCTAACATGGAAACACAGCAAGCAGACAGCAGCCCACATGCTCTGCTGGCTGCAAACATGGAAAACAGACACCCTAGCATCAGAATCTCAGAAATCACAGAGAGAAGTAGAGAAATGCTGCAGGAGCATGTTTTCTTGCTTGAAAAAGTGAAAAACTCACTTGGGCCGTGCACAGCGCAAACCAATGAACAGAAGCAAACACAGTGAGAGCTGTGTGTATGGTTCTCGCAAAGCAGAGCTTGTTCACCTTGACAGCTTCTAACATGGAAACACAGCAAGCAGACCTCAGCCTACATTCTCTGCATGTTGCAAAGATGGAAAACAGACACCCTAGTATCAGAATCTCAGAAATCACTGAGCGAAGCAGAGAAATGCTGCAGGACCATGCTTGCTTGCTTGAAAAAGTGAAAAACTTACTTGGGCTGTGCACAGTGCAAACAGATGAACAGAAGCATACATAGCGAGAGCAGTGTGCACTGTTCTCGCGAAGCAGAGCTTGTTCAGCTTGCCAGCTTCTAACATGGAAAGAGAGCAAGCAGACAGCAGCCCACATGCTCTGCTTGTTATAAACATGGAAAACAGACACCCTAGCATCAGAATCTCAGAAATCACAGAGAGAAGTAGAGAAATGCTGCAGGAGCATGTTTTCTTGCTAGGACCAACGAAAAACACAAATGGGCTGTGCGCAGTGCAAACAGATGAACAGAAGCATACACAGTGAGAGCTGTGTGCATGGTTCTCGCAGAGCACAGCTTGTTCTACTTGACAGCTTCTAACATGGAAAGAGAGCAAGCAGACAGGAACCCACATGCTGTGCTTGCTGCAAACATGGAAAACAGACGCCCCAGCATCAGAATCTCAGAAATCACTGAGAGAAGCAGAGAAATGCTGCAGGAGCATGTTTGCTTGCTAGGACAAATGAAAAACACCAATGGCTGTGCACAGTGCAAACAGATGAACAGAAGCAAACACAGTGAGAGCAGTGTGCATGGTTCTCGCATAGCAGAGCTTGTTCAACTTGACAGCTTCTAACATGGAAACAGAGCAAGCAGACAGCAATCCACATGCTCTGCTTGCTGCAAATGTGGAAAACAGACACCCCAGCATCAGAATCTCAGAAATCACTGAGAGAAGCAGAGAAATGCTGCAGGAGCATGTTTTCTTGCTTGAAAAAGTGAAAAACTCACTTGGGCCGTGCACAGCGCAAACCAATGAACATAAGCAAACACAGTGAGAGCTGTGTGTATGGTTCTCGCACAGCAGAGCTTGTTCACCTTGACAGCTTCTAACATGGAAACACAGCAAGCAGACCTCAGCCTACATTCTCTGCGTGTTGCAAAGATGGAAAACAGACACCCTAGCATCAGAATCTCAGAAATCACTGAGAGAAGCAGAGAAATGCTGCAGGAGCATGTTTGCTTCCTAGGACAAATGAAAAACTCACATGGGCCATGCACAGTGCAAACGGATGAACAGAAGCATACACAGTGAGAGCTGTGTGCATGGTTCTCGCAGAGCAGAGCTTGTTCTACTTGACAGCTTCTAACATGGAAAGAGAGCAAGCAGACAGGAACCCACATGCTGTGCTTGCTGCAAACATGGAAAACAGACGCCCCAGCATCAGAATCTCAGAAATCACTGAGAGAAGCAGAGAAATGCTGCAGGTGCATGTTTGCTTGCTAGGACAAATGAAAAACACCAATGGCTGTGCACAGTGCAAACAGATGAACAGAAGCAAACACAGTGAGAGCAGTGTGCATGGTTCTCGCATAGCAGAGCTTGTTCAACTTGACAGCTTCTAACATGGAAACAGAGCAAGCAGACAGCAATCCACATGCTCTGCTTGCTGCAAATGTGGAAAACAGACACCCCAGCATCAGAATCTCAGAAATCACAGAGAGAAGCAGAGAAATGCTGCAGGAGCATGTTTTCTTGCTTGAAAAAGTGAAAAACTCACTTGGGCCGTGCACAGCGCAAACCAATGAACAGAAGCAAACACAGTGAGAGCTGTGTGTATGGTTCTCGCAAAGCAGAGCTTGTTCACCTTGACAGCTTCTAACATGGAAACACAGCAAGCAGACCTCAGCCTACATTCTCTGCGTGTTGCAAAGATGGAAAACAGACACCCCAGCATCAGAATCTCAGAAATCACAGAGAGAAGCAGAGAAATGCTGCAGGAGCATGTTTTCTTGCTTGAAAAAGTGAAAAACTCACTTGGGCCGTGCACAGCGCAAACCAATGAACAGAAGCAAACACAGTGAGAGTTGTGTGCATGGTTCTCGCAGAGCAGAGCTTGTTCTACTTGACAGCTTCTGACATGGAAAGAGAGCAAGCAGACCGGAACCCACATGCTGTGCCTGCTGCAAACATGGAAAACAGACGCCCCAGCATCAGAATCTCAGAAATCACTGAGAGAAGCAGAGAAATGCTGCAGGAGCATGTTTGCTTCCTAGGACAAATGAAAAACACCAATGGCTGTGCACAGTGCAAACAGATGAACAGAAGCAAACACAGTGAGAGCTGTGTGCATGGTTCTCGCATAGCAGAGCTCGTTCAACTTGACAGCTTCTAACATGGAAAGAGAGCAAGCAGACAGGAACCCACATGCTGTGCTTGCTGCAAACATGGAAAACAGACGCCCCAGCATCAGAATCTCAGAAATCACTGAGAGAAGTAGAGAAATGCTGCAGGAGCATGTTTTCTTGCTAGGACCAACGAAAAACACAAATGGGCTGTGCGCAGTGCAAACAGATGAACAGAAGCATACACAGTGAGAGCTGTGTGCATGGTTCTCGCAGAGCAGAGCTTGTTCTACTTGACAGCTTCTAACATGGAAACACAGCAAGCAGACCTCAGCCTACATTCTCTGCATGTTGCAAAGATGGAAAACAGACACCCTAGTATCAGAATCTCAGAAATCACTGAGCGAAGCAGAGAAATGCTGCAGGACCATGCTTGCTTGCTTGAAAAAGTGAAAAACTTACTTGGGCTGTGCACAGTGCAAACAGATGAACAGAAGCATACATAGCGAGAGCAGTGTGCACTGTTCTCGCGAAGCAGAGCTTGTTCAGCTTGCCAGCTTCTAACATGGAAAGAGAGCAAGCAGACAGCAGCCCACATGCTCTGCTTGTTATAAACATGGAAAACAGACACCCTAGCATCAGAATCTCAGAAATCACAGAGAGAAGTAGAGAAATGCTGCAGGAGCATGTTTTCTTGCTAGGACCAACGAAAAACACAAATGGGCTGTGCGCAGTGCAAACAGATGAACAGAAGCATACACAGTGAGAGCTGTGTGCATGGTTCTCGCAGAGCACAGCTTGTTCTACTTGACAGCTTCTAACATGGAAAGAGAGCAAGCAGACAGGAACCCACATGCTGTGCTTGCTGCAAACATGGAAAACAGACGCCCCAGCATCAGAATCTCAGAAATCACTGAGAGAAGCAGAGAAATGCTGCAGGAGCATGTTTGCTTGCTAGGACAAATGAAAAACACCAATGGCTGTGCACAGTGCAAACAGATGAACAGAAGCAAACACAGTGAGAGCAGTGGGCATGGTTCTCGCATAGCAGAGCTTGTTCAACTTGACAGCTTCTAACATGGAAACAGAGCAAGCAGACAGCAATCCACATGCTCTGCTTGCTGCAAATGTGGAAAACAGACACCCCAGCATCAGAATCTCAGAAATCACTGAGAGAAGCAGAGAAATGCTGCAGGAGCATGTTTTCTTGCTTGAAAAAGTGAAAAACTCACTTGGGCCGTGCACAGCGCAAACCAATGAACATAAGCAAACACAGTGAGAGCTGTGTGTATGGTTCTCGCACAGCAGAGCTTGTTCACCTTGACAGCTTCTAACATGGAAACACAGCAAGCAGACCTCAGCCTACATTCTCTGCGTGTTGCAAAGATGGAAAACAGACACCCTAGCATCAGAATCTCAGAAATCACAGAGAGAAGTAGAGAAATGCTGCAGGAGCATGTTTTCTTGCTTGAAAAAGTGAAAAACTCACTTGGGCCGTGCACAGCGCAAACCAATGAACAGAAGCAAACACAGTGAGAGCTGTGTGTATGGTTCTCGCAAAGCAGAGCTTGTTCTACTTGACAGCTTCTAACATGGAAAGAGAGCAAGCAGACAGGAACCCACATGCTGTGCTTGCTGCAAACATGGAAAACAGACGCCCCAGCATCAGAATCTCAGAAATCACTGAGAGAAGCAGAGAAATGCTGCAGGTGCATGTTTGCTTGCTAGGACAAATGAAAAACACCAATGGCTGTGCACAGTGCAAACAGATGAACAGAAGCAAACACAGTGAGAGCAGTGTGCATGGTTCTCGCATAGCAGAGCTTGTTCAACTTGACAGCTTCTAACATGGAAACAGAGCAAGCAGACAGCAATCCACATGCTCTGCTTGCTGCAAATGTGGAAAACAGACACCCCAGCATCAGAATCTCAGAAATCACAGAGAGAAGCAGAGAAATGCTGCAGGAGCATGTTTTCTTGCTTGAAAAAGTGAAAAACTCACTTGGGCCGTGCACAGCGCAAACCAATGAACAGAAGCAAACACAGTGAGAGCTGTGTGTATGGTTCTCGCAAAGCAGAGCTTGTTCACCTTGACAGCTTCTAACATGGAAACACAGCAAGCAGACCTCAGCCTACATTCTCTGCGTGTTGCAAAGATGGAAAACAGACACCCCAGCATCAGAATCTCAGAAATCACAGAGAGAAGCAGAGAAATGCTGCAGGAGCATGTTTTCTTGCTTGAAAAAGTGAAAAACTCACTTGGGCCGTGCACAGCGCAAACCAATGAACAGAAGCAAACACAGTGAGAGTTGTGTGCATGGTTCTCGCAGAGCAGAGCTTGTTCTACTTGACAGCTTCTGACATGGAAAGAGAGCAAGCAGACCGGAACCCACATGCTGTGCCTGCTGCAAACATGGAAAACAGACGCCCCAGCATCAGAATCTCAGAAATCACTGAGAGAAGCAGAGAAATGCTGCAGGAGCATGTTTTCTTGCTTGAAAAAGTGAAAAACTCACTTGGGCCGTGCACAGCGCAAACCAATGAACATAAGCAAACACAGTGAGAGCTGTGTGTATGGTTCTCGCACAGCAGAGCTTGTTCACCTTGACAGCTTCTAACATGGAAACACAGCAAGCAGACCTCAGCCTACATTCTCTGCGTGTTGCAAAGATGGAAAACAGACACCCTAGCATCAGAATCTCAGAAATCACTGAGAGAAGCAGAGAAATGCTGCAGGAGCATGTTTGCTTCCTAGGACAAATGAAAAACTCACATGGGCCATGCACAGTGCAAACGGATGAACAGAAGCATACACAGTGAGAGCTGTGTGCATGGTTCTCGCAGAGCAGAGCTTGTTCTACTTGACAGCTTCTAACATGGAAAGAGAGCAAGCAGACAGGAACCCACATGCTGTGCTTGCTGCAAACATGGAAAACAGACGCCCCAGCATCAGAATCTCAGAAATCACTGAGAGAAGCAGAGAAATGCTGCAGGTGCATGTTTGCTTGCTAGGACAAATGAAAAACACCAATGGCTGTGCACAGTGCAAACAGATGAACAGAAGCAAACACAGTGAGAGCAGTGTGCATGGTTCTCGCACAGCAGAGCTTGTTCAACTTGACAGCTTCTAACATGGAAACAGAGCAAGCAGACAGCAATCCACATGCTCTGCTTGCTGCAAATGTGGAAAACAGACACCCCAGCATCAGAATCTCAGAAATCACAGAGAGAAGCAGAGAAATGCTGCAGGAGCATGTTTTCTTGCTTGAAAAAGTGAAAAACTCACTTGGGCCGTGCACAGCGCAAACCAATGAACAGAAGCAAACACAGTGAGAGCTGTGTGTATGGTTCTCGCAAAGCAGAGCTTGTTCACCTTGACAGCTTCTAACATGGAAACACAGCAAGCAGACCTCAGCCTACATTCTCTGCGTGTTGCAAAGATGGAAAACAGACACCCCAGCATCAGAATCTCAGAAATCACAGAGAGAAGCAGAGAAATGCTGCAGGAGCATGTTTTCTTGCTTGAAAAAGTGAAAAACTCACTTGGGCCGTGCACAGCGCAAACCAATGAACAGAAGCAAACACAGTGAGAGTTGTGTGCATGGTTCTCGCAGAGCAGAGCTTGTTCTACTTGACAGCTTCTGACATGGAAAGAGAGCAAGCAGACCGGAACCCACATGCTGTGCCTGCTGCAAACATGGAAAACAGACGCCCCAGCATCAGAATCTCAGAAATCACTGAGAGAAGCAGAGAAATGCTGCAGGAGCATGTTTGCTTCCTAGGACAAATGAAAAACACCAATGGCTGTGCACAGTGCAAACAGATGAACAGAAGCAAACACAGTGAGAGCTGTGTGCATGGTTCTCGCATAGCAGAGCTCGTTCAACTTGACAGCTTCTAACATGGAAAGAGAGCAAGCAGACAGGAACCCACATGCTGTGCTTGCTGCAAACATGGAAAACAGACGCCCCAGCATCAGAATCTCAGAAATCACTGAGAGAAGTAGAGAAATGCTGCAGGAGCATGTTTTCTTGCTAGGACCAACGAAAAACACAAATGGGCTGTGCGCAGTGCAAACAGATGAACAGAAGCATACACAGTGAGAGCTGTGTGCATGGTTCTCGCAGAGCAGAGCTTGTTCTACTTGACAGCTTCTAACATGGAAACACAGCAAGCAGACCTCAGCCTACATTCTCTGCATGTTGCAAAGATGGAAAACAGACACCCTAGTATCAGAATCTCAGAAATCACTGAGCGAAGCAGAGAAATGCTGCAGGACCATGCTTGCTTGCTTGAAAAAGTGAAAAACTTACTTGGGCTGTGCACAGTGCAAACAGATGAACAGAAGCATACATAGCGAGAGCAGTGTGCACTGTTCTCGCGAAGCAGAGCTTGTTCACCTTGACAGCTTCTAACATGGAAACACAGCAAGCAGACAGCAGCCCACATGCTCTGCTTGTTATAAACATGGAAAACAGACACCCTAGCATCAGAATCTCAGAAATCACAGAGAGAAGTAGAGAAATGCTGCAGGAGCATGTTTTCTTGCTAGGACCAACGAAAAACACAAATGGGCTGTGCGCAGTGCAAACAGATGAACAGAAGCATACACAGTGAGAGCTGTGTGCATGGTTCTCGCACAGCAGAGCTTGTTCGACTTGACAGCTTCTAACATGGAAACAGAGCAAGCAGACAGCAATCCACAGGCTCTGCTTGCTGCAAACGTGGAAAACAGACGCCCCAGCATCAGAATCTCAGAAATCACTGAGAGAAGTAGAGAAATGCTGCAGGAGCATGTTTGCTTCCTAGGACAAATGAAAAACTCACATGGGCCATGCACAGTGCAAACGGATGAAAAGAAGCATACACAGCGAGAGCAGCGTGCACTGTTCTCGCACAGCAGAGCTTGTTCAGCTTGCCAGCTTCTAACGGAAAGAGAGCAAGCAGACAGCAGCCCACATGCTCTGCTTGTTATAAACATGGAAAACAGACACCCTAGCATCAGAATCTAAGAAATCACTGAGAGAAGTAGAGAAATGCTGCAGGAGCATGTTTTCTTGCTAGGACCAACGAAAAACACAAATGGGCTGTGCGCAGTGCAAACAGATGAACAGAAGCATACACAGTGAGAGCTGTGTGCATGGTTCTCGCAGAGCAGAGCTTGTTCTACTTGACAGCTTCTAACATGGAAACACAGCAAGCAGACAGCAGCCCACATGCTCTGCTTGCGGCAAACATGGAAAACAGTCGCCCCAGCATCATAATCACAAAAATCAATGAGAGGAGCAGAGAAATGCTGCGGGGGCATGTTTTCTTGCTAGGACAAATGAAAACCTTACTTGGGCTGTGCACAGTGCAAACGGATGAACAGAAGCATACACAGTGAGAGCTGTGTGCACTGTTCTCGCACAGCAGAGCTTGTTCTACTTGACACCTTCTAACATGGAAACAGAGCAAGCAGACAGCAATCCACAGGCTCTGCTTGCTGCAAACGTGGAAAACAGACGCCCCAGCATCAGAATCTCAGAAATCACTGAGAGAAGTAGAGAAATGCTGCAGGAGCTTGTTTGCTTCCTAGGACAAATGAAAAACTCACATGGGCCATGCACAGTGCAAATGGATGAAAAGAAGCATACACAGCGAGAGCAGCGTGCACTGTTCTCGCAAAGCAGAGCTTGTTCAGCTTGCCAGCTTCTAACATGGAAAGAGAGCAAGCAGACAGCAGCCCACATGCTCTGCTTGTTATAAACATGGAAAACAGACACCCTAGCATCAGAATCTCAGAAATCACTGAGAGAAGTAGAGAAATGCTGCAGGAGCATGTTTGCTTCCTAGGACAAATGAAAAACTCACATGGGCCATGCAGAGTGCAAACGGATGAAAAGAAGCATACACAGCGAGAGCAGTGTGCACTGTTCTCGCAAAGCAGAGCTTGTTCACCTTGACAGCTTCTAACATGGAAACAGAGCAAGCAGACAGCAGCCCACATGCTCTGGTTGTTATAAACATGGAAAACAGACACCCTAGCATCAGAATCTCAGAAATCACAGAGAGAAGCAGAGAAATGCTGCAGGAGCATGTTTTCTTGCTTGAAAAAGTGAAAAACTCACTTGGGCCGTGCACAGCGCAAACCAATGAACAGAAGCAAACACAGTGAGAGCTGTGTGTATGGTTCTCGCAAAGCAGAGCTTGTTCACCTTGACAGCTTCTAACATGGAAACACAGCAAGCAGACCTCAGCCTACATTCTCTGCGTGTTGCAAAGATGGAAAACAGACACCCCAGCATCAGAATCTCAGAAATCACAGAGAGAAGCAGAGAAATGCTGCAGGAGCATGTTTTCTTGCTTGAAAAAGTGAAAAACTCACTTGGGCCGTGCACAGCGCAAACCAATGAACAGAAGCAAACACAGTGAGAGTTGTGTGCATGGTTCTCGCAGAGCAGAGCTTGTTCTACTTGACAGCTTCTGACATGGAAAGAGAGCAAGCAGACCGGAACCCACATGCTGTGCCTGCTGCAAACATGGAAAACAGACGCCCCAGCATCAGAATCTCAGAAATCACTGAGAGAAGCAGAGAAATGCTGCAGGAGCATGTTTGCTTCCTAGGACAAATGAAAAACACCAATGGCTGTGCACAGTGCAAACAGATGAACAGAAGCAAACACAGTGAGAGCTGTGTGCATGGTTCTCGCATAGCAGAGCTCGTTCAACTTGACAGCTTCTAACATGGAAAGAGAGCAAGCAGACAGGAACCCACATGCTGTGCTTGCTGCAAACATGGAAAACAGACGCCCCAGCATCAGAATCTCAGAAATCACTGAGAGAAGTAGAGAAATGCTGCAGGAGCATGTTTTCTTGCTAGGACCAACGAAAAACACAAATGGGCTGTGCGCAGTGCAAACAGATGAACAGAAGCATACACAGTGAGAGCTGTGTGCATGGTTCTCGCAGAGCAGAGCTTGTTCTACTTGACAGCTTCTAACATGGAAACACAGCAAGCAGACCTCAGCCTACATTCTCTGCATGTTGCAAAGATGGAAAACAGACACCCTAGTATCAGAATCTCAGAAATCACTGAGCGAAGCAGAGAAATGCTGCAGGACCATGCTTGCTTGCTTGAAAAAGTGAAAAACTTACTTGGGCTGTGCACAGTGCAAACAGATGAACAGAAGCATACATAGCGAGAGCAGTGTGCACTGTTCTCGCGAAGCAGAGCTTGTTCAGCTTGCCAGCTTCTAACATGGAAAGAGAGCAAGCAGACAGCAGCCCACATGCTCTGCTTGTTATAAACATGGAAAACAGACACCCTAGCATCAGAATCTCAGAAATCACAGAGAGAAGTAGAGAAATGCTGCAGGAGCATGTTTTCTTGCTAGGACCAACGAAAAACACAAATGGGCTGTGCGCAGTGCAAACAGATGAACAGAAGCATACACAGTGAGAGCTGTGTGCATGGTTCTCGCAGAGCACAGCTTGTTCTACTTGACAGCTTCTAACATGGAAAGAGAGCAAGCAGACAGGAACCCACATGCTGTGCTTGCTGCAAACATGGAAAACAGACGCCCCAGCATCAGAATCTCAGAAATCACTGAGAGAAGCAGAGAAATGCTGCAGGAGCATGTTTGCTTGCTAGGACAAATGAAAAACACCAATGGCTGTGCACAGTGCAAACAGATGAACAGAAGCAAACACAGTGAGAGCAGTGGGCATGGTTCTCGCATAGCAGAGCTTGTTCAACTTGACAGCTTCTAACATGGAAACAGAGCAAGCAGACAGCAATCCACATGCTCTGCTTGCTGCAAATGTGGAAAACAGACACCCCAGCATCAGAATCTCAGAAATCACTGAGAGAAGCAGAGAAATGCTGCAGGAGCATGTTTTCTTGCTTGAAAAAGTGAAAAACTCACTTGGGCCGTGCACAGCGCAAACCAATGAACATAAGCAAACACAGTGAGAGCTGTGTGTATGGTTCTCGCACAGCAGAGCTTGTTCACCTTGACAGCTTCTAACATGGAAACACAGCAAGCAGACCTCAGCCTACATTCTCTGCGTGTTGCAAAGATGGAAAACAGACACCCTAGCATCAGAATCTCAGAAATCACAGAGAGAAGTAGAGAAATGCTGCAGGAGCATGTTTTCTTGCTTGAAAAAGTGAAAAACTCACTTGGGCCGTGCACAGCGCAAACCAATGAACAGAAGCAAACACAGTGAGAGCTGTGTGTATGGTTCTCGCAAAGCAGAGCTTGTTCTACTTGACAGCTTCTAACATGGAAAGAGAGCAAGCAGACAGGAACCCACATGCTGTGCTTGCTGCAAACATGGAAAACAGACGCCCCAGCATCAGAATCTCAGAAATCACTGAGAGAAGCAGAGAAATGCTGCAGGTGCATGTTTGCTTGCTAGGACAAATGAAAAACACCAATGGCTGTGCACAGTGCAAACAGATGAACAGAAGCAAACACAGTGAGAGCAGTGTGCATGGTTCTCGCATAGCAGAGCTTGTTCAACTTGACAGCTTCTAACATGGAAACAGAGCAAGCAGACAGCAATCCACATGCTCTGCTTGCTGCAAATGTGGAAAACAGACACCCCAGCATCAGAATCTCAGAAATCACAGAGAGAAGCAGAGAAATGCTGCAGGAGCATGTTTTCTTGCTTGAAAAAGTGAAAAACTCACTTGGGCCGTGCACAGCGCAAACCAATGAACAGAAGCAAACACAGTGAGAGCTGTGTGTATGGTTCTCGCAAAGCAGAGCTTGTTCACCTTGACAGCTTCTAACATGGAAACACAGCAAGCAGACCTCAGCCTACATTCTCTGCGTGTTGCAAAGATGGAAAACAGACACCCCAGCATCAGAATCTCAGAAATCACTGAGAGAAGCAGAGAAATGCTGCAGGAGCATGTTTTCTTGCTTGAAAAAGTGAAAAACTCACTTGGGCCGTGCACAGCGCAAACCAATGAACAGAAGCAAACACAGTGAGAGTTGTGTGCATGGTTCTCGCAGAGCAGAGCTTGTTCTACTTGACAGCTTCTGACATGGAAAGAGAGCAAGCAGACCGGAACCCACATGCTGTGCCTGCTGCAAACATGGAAAACAGACGCCCCAGCATCAGAATCTCAGAAATCACTGAGAGAAGCAGAGAAATGCTGCAGGAGCATGTTTTCTTGCTTGAAAAAGTGAAAAACTCACTTGGGCCGTGCACAGCGCAAACCAATGAACATAAGCAAACACAGTGAGAGCTGTGTGTATGGTTCTCGCACAGCAGAGCTTGTTCACCTTGACAGCTTCTAACATGGAAACACAGCAAGCAGACCTCAGCCTACATTCTCTGCGTGTTGCAAAGATGGAAAACAGACACCCTAGCATCAGAATCTCAGAAATCACTGAGAGAAGCAGAGAAATGCTGCAGGAGCATGTTTGCTTCCTAGGACAAATGAAAAACTCACATGGGCCATGCACAGTGCAAACGGATGAACAGAAGCATACACAGTGAGAGCTGTGTGCATGGTTCTCGCAGAGCAGAGCTTGTTCTACTTGACAGCTTCTAACATGGAAAGAGAGCAAGCAGACAGGAACCCACATGCTGTGCTTGCTGCAAACATGGAAAACAGACGCCCCAGCATCAGAATCTCAGAAATCACTGAGAGAAGCAGAGAAATGCTGCAGGTGCATGTTTGCTTGCTAGGACAAATGAAAAACACCAATGGCTGTGCACAGTGCAAACAGATGAACAGAAGCAAACACAGTGAGAGCAGTGTGCATGGTTCTCGCATAGCAGAGCTTGTTCAACTTGACAGCTTCTAACATGGAAACAGAGCAAGCAGACAGCAATCCACATGCTCTGCTTGCTGCAAATGTGGAAAACAGACACCCCAGCATCAGAATCTCAGAAATCACAGAGAGAAGCAGAGAAATGCTGCAGGAGCATGTTTTCTTGCTTGAAAAAGTGAAAAACTCACTTGGGCCGTGCACAGCGCAAACCAATGAACAGAAGCAAACACAGTGAGAGCTGTGTGTATGGTTCTCGCAAAGCAGAGCTTGTTCACCTTGACAGCTTCTAACATGGAAACACAGCAAGCAGACCTCAGCCTACATTCTCTGCGTGTTGCAAAGATGGAAAACAGACACCCCAGCATCAGAATCTCAGAAATCACAGAGAGAAGCAGAGAAATGCTGCAGGAGCATGTTTTCTTGCTTGAAAAAGTGAAAAACTCACTTGGGCCGTGCACAGCGCAAACCAATGAACAGAAGCAAACACAGTGAGAGTTGTGTGCATGGTTCTCGCAGAGCAGAGCTTGTTCTACTTGACAGCTTCTGACATGGAAAGAGAGCAAGCAGACCGGAACCCACATGCTGTGCCTGCTGCAAACATGGAAAACAGACGCCCCAGCATCAGAATCTCAGAAATCACTGAGAGAAGCAGAGAAATGCTGCAGGAGCATGTTTGCTTCCTAGGACAAATGAAAAACACCAATGGCTGTGCACAGTGCAAACAGATGAACAGAAGCAAACACAGTGAGAGCTGTGTGCATGGTTCTCGCATAGCAGAGCTCGTTCAACTTGACAGCTTCTAACATGGAAAGAGAGCAAGCAGACAGGAACCCACATGCTGTGCTTGCTGCAAACATGGAAAACAGACGCCCCAGCATCAGAATCTCAGAAATCACTGAGAGAAGTAGAGAAATGCTGCAGGAGCATGTTTTCTTGCTAGGACCAACGAAAAACACAAATGGGCTGTGCGCAGTGCAAACAGATGAACAGAAGCATACACAGTGAGAGCTGTGTGCATGGTTCTCGCAGAGCAGAGCTTGTTCTACTTGACAGCTTCTAACATGGAAACACAGCAAGCAGACCTCAGCCTACATTCTCTGCATGTTGCAAAGATGGAAAACAGACACCCTAGTATCAGAATCTCAGAAATCACTGAGCGAAGCAGAGAAATGCTGCAGGACCATGCTTGCTTGCTTGAAAAAGTGAAAAACTTACTTGGGCTGTGCACAGTGCAAACAGATGAACAGAAGCATACATAGCGAGAGCAGTGTGCACTGTTCTCGCGAAGCAGAGCTTGTTCAGCTTGCCAGCTTCTAACATGGAAAGAGAGCAAGCAGACAGCAGCCCACATGCTCTGCTTGTTATAAACATGGAAAACAGACACCCTAGCATCAGAATCTCAGAAATCACAGAGAGAAGTAGAGAAATGCTGCAGGAGCATGTTTTCTTGCTAGGACCAACGAAAAACACAAATGGGCTGCGCGCAGTGCAAACAGATGAACAGAAGCATGCACAGTGAGAGCTGTGTGCATGGTTCTCGCACAGCAGAGCTTGTTCGACTTGACAGCTTCTAACATGGAAACAGAGCAAGCAGACAGCAATCCACAGGCTCTGCTTGCTGCAAACGTGGAAAACAGACGCCCCAGCATCAGAATCTCAGAAATCACTGAGAGAAGTAGAGAAATGCTGCAGGAGCATGTTTGCTTCCTAGGACAAATGAAAAACTCACATGGGCCATGCACAGTGCAAACGGATGAAAAGAAGCATACACAGCGAGAGCAGCGTGCACTGTTCTCGCACAGCAGAGCTTGTTCAGCTTGCCAGCTTCTAACGGAAAGAGAGCAAGCAGACAGCAGCCCACATGCTCTGCTTGTTATAAACATGGAAAACAGACACCCTAGCATCAGAATCTAAGAAATCACTGAGAGAAGTAGAGAAATGCTGCAGGAGCATGTTTTCTTGCTAGGACCAACGAAAAACACAAATGGGCTGTGCGCAGTGCAAACAGATGAACAGAAGCATACACAGTGAGAGCTGTGTGCATGGTTCTCGCAGAGCAGAGCTTGTTCTACTTGACAGCTTCTAACATGGAAACACAGCAAGCAGACAGCAGCCCACATGCTCTGCTTGCGGCAAACATGGAAAACAGTCGCCCCAGCATCATAATCACAAAAATCAATGAGAGGAGCAGAGAAATGCTGCGGGGGCATGTTTTCTTGCTAGGACAAATGAAAACCTTACTTGGGCTGTGCACAGTGCAAACGGATGAACAGAAGCATACACAGTGAGAGCTGTGTGCACTGTTCTCGCACAGCAGAGCTTGTTCTACTTGACACCTTCTAACATGGAAACAGAGCAAGCAGACAGCAATCCACAGGCTCTGCTTGCTGCAAACGTGGAAAACAGACGCCCCAGCATCAGAATCTCAGAAATCACTGAGAGAAGTAGAGAAATGCTGCAGGAGCTTGTTTGCTTCCTAGGACAAATGAAAAACTCACATGGGCCATGCACAGTGCAAATGGATGAAAAGAAGCATACACAGCGAGAGCAGCGTGCACTGTTCTCGCAAAGCAGAGCTTGTTCAGCTTGCCAGCTTCTAACATGGAAAGAGAGCAAGCAGACAGCAGCCCACATGCTCTGCTTGTTATAAACATGGAAAACAGACACCCTAGCATCAGAATCTCAGAAATCACTGAGAGAAGTAGAGAAATGCTGCAGGAGCATGTTTGCTTCCTAGGACAAATGAAAAACTCACATGGGCCATGCAGAGTGCAAACGGATGAAAAGAAGCATACACAGCGAGAGCAGTGTGCACTGTTCTCGCAAAGCAGAGCTTGTTCACCTTGACAGCTTCTAACATGGAAACAGAGCAAGCAGACAGCAGCCCACATGCTCTGGTTGTTATAAACATGGAAAACAGACACCCTAGCATCAGAATCTCAGAAATCACTGAGAGAAGTAGAGAAATGCTGCAGGAGCATGTTTTCTTGCTTGAAAAAGTGAAAAACTCACTTGGGCCGTGCACAGCGCAAACCAATGAACAGAAGCAAACACAGTGAGAGCTGTGTGTATGGTTCTCGCAAAGCAGAGCTTGTTCACCTTGACAGCTTCTAACATGGAAACACAGCAAGCAGACCTCAGCCTACATTCTCTGCATGTTGCAAAGATGGAAAACAGACACCCTAGTATCAGAATCTCAGAAATCACTGAGCGAAGCAGAGAAATGCTGCAGGACCATGCTTGCTTGCTTGAAAAAGTGAAAAACTTACTTGGGCTGTGCACAGTGCAAACAGATGAACAGAAGCATACATAGCGAGAGCAGTGTGCACTGTTCTCGCGAAGCAGAGCTTGTTCAGCTTGCCAGCTTCTAACATGGAAAGAGAGCAAGCAGACAGCAGCCCACATGCTCTGCTTGTTATAAACATGGAAAACAGACACCCTAGCATCAGAATCTCAGAAATCACAGAGAGAAGTAGAGAAATGCTGCAGGAGCATGTTTTCTTGCTAGGACCAACGAAAAACACAAATGGGCTGTGCGCAGTGCAAACAGATGAACAGAAGCATACACAGTGAGAGCTGTGTGCATGGTTCTCGCAGAGCACAGCTTGTTCTACTTGACAGCTTCTAACATGGAAAGAGAGCAAGCAGACAGGAACCCACATGCTGTGCTTGCTGCAAACATGGAAAACAGACGCCCCAGCATCAGAATCTCAGAAATCACTGAGAGAAGCAGAGAAATGCTGCAGGAGCATGTTTGCTTGCTAGGACAAATGAAAAACACCAATGGCTGTGCACAGTGCAAACAGATGAACAGAAGCAAACACAGTGAGAGCAGTGGGCATGGTTCTCGCAAAGCAGAGCTTGTTCACCTTGACAGCTTCTAACATGGAAACACAGCAAGCAGACAGCAGCCCACATGCTCTGCTTGCTGCAAACATGGAAAACAGACACCCTAGCATCAGAATCTCAGAAATCACTGAGAGAAGTAGAGAAATGCTGCAGGAGCATGTTTGCTTCCTAGGACAAATGAAAAACTCACATGGGCCATGCACAGTGCAAACGGATGAAAAGAAGCATACACAGCGAGAGCAGTGTGCACTGTTCTCGCAAAGCAGAGCTTGTTCAGCTTGCCAGCTTCTAACATGGAAAGAGAGCAAGCAGACAGCAGCCCACATGCTCTGCTTGTTATAAACATGGAAAACAGACACCCTAGCATCAGAATCTCAGAAATCACAGAGAGAAGTAGAGAAATGCTGCAGGAGCATGTTTTCTTGCTAGGACCAACGAAAAACACAAATGGGCTGTGCGCAGTGCAAACAGATGAACAGAAGCATACACAGTGAGAGCTGTGTGCATGGTTCTCGCACAGCAGAGCTTGTTCGACTTGACAGCTTCTAACATGGAAACAGAGCAAGCAGACAGCAATCCACAGGCTCTGCTTGCTGCAAACGTGGAAAACAGACGCCCCAGCATCAGAATCTCAGAAATCACTGAGAGAAGTAGAGAAATGCTGCAGGAGCATGTTTGCTTCCTAGGACAAATGAAAAACTCACATGGGCCATGCACAGTGCAAACGGATGAAAAGAAGCATACACAGCGAGAGCAGCGTGCACTGTTCTCGCACAGCAGAGCTTGTTCAGCTTGCCAGCTTCTAACGGAAAGAGAGCAAGCAGACAGCAGCCCACATGCTCTGCTTGTTATAAACATGGAAAACAGACACCCTAGCATCAGAATCTAAGAAATCACTGAGAGAAGTAGAGAAATGCTGCAGGAGCATGTTTTCTTGCTAGGACCAACGAAAAACACAAATGGGCTGTGCGCAGTGCAAACAGATGAACAGAAGCATACACAGTGAGAGCTGTGTGCATGGTTCTCGCAGAGCAGAGCTTGTTCTACTTGACAGCTTCTAACATGGAAACACAGCAAGCAGACAGCAGCCCACATGCTCTGCTTGCGGCAAACATGGAAAACAGTCGCCCCAGCATCATAATCACAAAAATCAATGAGAGGAGCAGAGAAATGCTGCGGGGGCATGTTTTCTTGCTAGGACAAATGAAAACCTTACTTGGGCTGTGCACAGTGCAAACGGATGAACAGAAGCATACACAGTGAGAGCTGTGTGCACTGTTCTCGCACAGCAGAGCTTGTTCTACTTGACACCTTCTAACATGGAAACAGAGCAAGCAGACAGCAATCCACAGGCTCTGCTTGCTGCAAACGTGGAAAACAGACGCCCCAGCATCAGAATCTCAGAAATCACTGAGAGAAGTAGAGAAATGCTGCAGGAGCTTGTTTGCTTCCTAGGACAAATGAAAAACTCACATGGGCCATGCACAGTGCAAATGGATGAAAAGAAGCATACACAGCGAGAGCAGCGTGCACTGTTCTCGCAAAGCAGAGCTTGTTCAGCTTGCCAGCTTCTAACATGGAAAGAGAGCAAGCAGACAGCAGCCCACATGCTCTGCTTGTTATAAACATGGAAAACAGACACCCTAGCATCAGAATCTCAGAAATCACTGAGAGAAGTAGAGAAATGCTGCAGGAGCATGTTTGCTTCCTAGGACAAATGAAAAACTCACATGGGCCATGCAGAGTGCAAACGGATGAAAAGAAGCATACACAGCGAGAGCAGTGTGCACTGTTCTCGCAAAGCAGAGCTTGTTCACCTTGACAGCTTCTAACATGGAAACAGAGCAAGCAGACAGCAGCCCACATGCTCTGGTTGTTATAAACATGGAAAACAGACACCCTAGCATCAGAATCTCAGAAATCACTGAGAGAAGTAGAGAAATGCTGCAGGAGCATGTTTTCTTGCTTGAAAAAGTGAAAAACTCACTTGGGCCGTGCACAGCGCAAACCAATGAACAGAAGCAAACACAGTGAGAGCTGTGTGTATGGTTCTCGCAAAGCAGAGCTTGTTCACCTTGACAGCTTCTAACATGGAAACACAGCAAGCAGACCTCAGCCTACATTCTCTGCATGTTGCACAGATGGAAAACAGACACCCTAGTATCAGAATCTCAGAAATCACTGAGCGAAGCAGAGAAATGCTGCAGGACCATGCTTGCTTGCTTGAAAAAGTGAAAAACTTACTTGGGCTGTGCACAGTGCAAACAGATGAACAGAAGCATACATAGCGAGAGCAGTGTGCACTGTTCTCGCGAAGCAGAGCTTGTTCAGCTTGCCAGCTTCTAACATGGAAAGAGAGCAAGCAGACAGCAGCCCACATGCTCTGCTTGTTATAAACATGGAAAACAGACACCCTAGCATCAGAATCTCAGAAATCACAGAGAGAAGTAGAGAAATGCTGCAGGAGCATGTTTTCTTGCTAGGACCAACGAAAAACACAAATGGGCTGTGCGCAGTGCAAACAGATGAACAGAAGCATACACAGTGAGAGCTGTGTGCATGGTTCTCGCAGAGCACAGCTTGTTCTACTTGACAGCTTCTAACATGGAAAGAGAGCAAGCAGACAGGAACCCACATGCTGTGCTTGCTGCAAACATGGAAAACAGACGCCCCAGCATCAGAATCTCAGAAATCACTGAGAGAAGCAGAGAAATGCTGCAGGAGCATGTTTGCTTGCTAGGACAAATGAAAAACACCAATGGCTGTGCACAGTGCAAACAGATGAACAGAAGCAAACACAGTGAGAGCAGTGGGCATGGTTCTCGCATAGCAGAGCTTGTTCAACTTGACAGCTTCTAACATGGAAACAGAGCAAGCAGACAGCAATCCACATGCTCTGCTTGCTGCAAATGTGGAAAACAGACACCCCAGCATCAGAATCTCAGAAATCACTGAGAGAAGCAGAGAAATGCTGCAGGAGCATGTTTTCTTGCTTGAAAAAGTGAAAAACTCACTTGGGCCGTGCACAGCGCAAACCAATGAACATAAGCAAACACAGTGAGAGCTGTGTGTATGGTTCTCGCACAGCAGAGCTTGTTCACCTTGACAGCTTCTAACATGGAAACACAGCAAGCAGACCTCAGCCTACATTCTCTGCGTGTTGCAAAGATGGAAAACAGACACCCTAGCATCAGAATCTCAGAAATCACAGAGAGAAGTAGAGAAATGCTGCAGGAGCATGTTTTCTTGCTTGAAAAAGTGAAAAACTCACTTGGGCCGTGCACAGCGCAAACCAATGAACAGAAGCAAACACAGTGAGAGCTGTGTGTATGGTTCTCGCAAAGCAGAGCTTGTTCTACTTGACAGCTTCTAACATGGAAAGAGAGCAAGCAGACAGGAACCCACATGCTGTGCTTGCTGCAAACATGGAAAACAGACGCCCCAGCATCAGAATCTCAGAAATCACTGAGAGAAGCAGAGAAATGCTGCAGGTGCATGTTTGCTTGCTAGGACAAATGAAAAACACCAATGGCTGTGCACAGTGCAAACAGATGAACAGAAGCAAACACAGTGAGAGCAGTGTGCATGGTTCTCGCATAGCAGAGCTTGTTCAACTTGACAGCTTCTAACATGGAAACAGAGCAAGCAGACAGCAATCCACATGCTCTGCTTGCTGCAAATGTGGAAAACAGACACCCCAGCATCAGAATCTCAGAAATCACAGAGAGAAGCAGAGAAATGCTGCAGGAGCATGTTTTCTTGCTTGAAAAAGTGAAAAACTCACTTGGGCCGTGCACAGCGCAAACCAATGAACAGAAGCAAACACAGTGAGAGCTGTGTGTATGGTTCTCGCAAAGCAGAGCTTGTTCACCTTGACAGCTTCTAACATGGAAACACAGCAAGCAGACCTCAGCCTACATTCTCTGCGTGTTGCAAAGATGGAAAACAGACACCCCAGCATCAGAATCTCAGAAATCACAGAGAGAAGCAGAGAAATGCTGCAGGAGCATGTTTTCTTGCTTGAAAAAGTGAAAAACTCACTTGGGCCGTGCACAGCGCAAACCAATGAACAGAAGCAAACACAGTGAGAGTTGTGTGCATGGTTCTCGCAGAGCAGAGCTTGTTCTACTTGACAGCTTCTGACATGGAAAGAGAGCAAGCAGACCGGAACCCACATGCTGTGCCTGCTGCAAACATGGAAAACAGACGCCCCAGCATCAGAATCTCAGAAATCACTGAGAGAAGCAGAGAAATGCTGCAGGAGCATGTTTGCTTCCTAGGACAAATGAAAAACACCAATGGCTGTGCACAGTGCAAACAGATGAACAGAAGCAAACACAGTGAGAGCTGTGTGCATGGTTCTCGCATAGCAGAGCTTGTTCAACTTGACAGCTTCTAACATGGAAAGAGAGCAAGCAGACAGGAACCCACATGCTGTGCTTGCTGCAAACATGGAAAACAGACGCCCCAGCATCAGAATCTCAGAAATCACTGAGAGAAGTAGAGAAATGCTGCAGGAGCATGTTTTCTTGCTAGGACCAACGAAAAACACAAATGGGCTGTGCGCAGTGCAAACAGATGAACAGAAGCATACACAGTGAGAGCTGTGTGCATGGTTCTCGCAGAGCAGAGCTTGTTCTACTTGACAGCTTCTAACATGGAAACACAGCAAGCAGACAGCAGCCCACATGCTCTGCTTGCGGCAAACATGGAAAACAGTCGCCCCAGCATCATAATCACAAAAACCAATGAGAGGAGCAGAGAAATGCTGCGGGGGCATGTTTTCTTGCTAGGACAAATGAAAACCTTACTTGGGCTGTGCACAGTGCAAACGGATGAACAGAAGCATACACAGTGAGAGCTGTGTGCACTGTTCTCGCACAGCAGAGCTTGTTCTACTTGACAGCTTCTAACATGGAAACACAGCAAGCAGACAGCAATCCACATGCTCTGCTTGCTGCAAACGTGGAAAACAGACGCCCCAGCATCAGAATGTCAGAAATCACAGAGAGAAGCAGAGAAATGCTGCAGGAGCATGTTTTCTTGCTTGAAAAAGTGAAAAACTCACTTGGGCCGTGCACAGCGCAAACCAATGAACAGAAGCAAACACAGTGAGAGCTGTGTGTATGGTTCTCGCAAAGCAGAGCTTGTTCACCTTGACAGCTTCTAACATGGAAACACAGCAAGCAGACCTCAGCCTACATTCTCTGCGTGTTGCAAAGATGGAAAACAGACACCCTAGTATCAGAATCTCAGAAATCACTGAGCGAAGCAGAGAAATGCTGCAGGACCATGCTTGCTTGCTTGAAAAAGTGAAAAACTTACTTGGGCTGTGCACAGTGCAAACAGATGAACAGAAGCATACATAGCGAGAGCAGTGTGCACTGTACTCGCGAAGCAGAGCTTGTTCAGCTTGCCAGCTTCTAACATGGAAACACAGCAAGCAGACAGCAGCCCACATGCTCTGCTTGTTATAAACATGGAAAACAGACACCCTAGCATCAGAATCTCAGAAATCACTGAGAGAAGTAGAGAAATGCTGCAGGAGCATGTTTGCTTCCTAGGACAAATGAAAAACTCACATGGGCCATGCACAGTGCAAACGGATGAAAAGAAGCATACACAGCGAGAGCAGTGTGCACTGTTCTCGCAAAGCAGAGCTTGTTCAGCTTGCCAGCTTCTAACATGGAAACACAGCAAGCAGACAGCAGCCCACATGCTCTGCTTGTTATAAACATGGAAAACAGACACCCTAGCATCAGAATCTCAGAAATCACAGAGAGAAGTAGAGAAATGCTGCAGGAGCATGTTTTCTTGCTAGGACCAACGAAAAACACAAATGGGCTGTGCGCAGTGCAAACAGATGAACAGAAGCATACACAGTGAGAGCTGTGTGCATGGTTCTCGCACAGCAGAGCTTGTTCGACTTGACAGCTTCTAACATGGAAACAGAGCAAGCAGACAGCAATCCACAGGCTCTGCTTGCTGCAAACGTGGAAAACAGACGCCCCAGCATCAGAATCTCAGAAATCACTGAGAGAAGTAGAGAAATGCTGCAGGAGCATGTTTTCTTGCTAGGACCAACGAAAAACACAAATGGGCTGTGCGCAGTGCAAACAGATGAACAGAAGCATACACAGTGAGAGCTGTGTGCATGGTTCTCGCAGAGCAGAGCTTGTTCTACTTGACAGCTTCTAACATGGAAACACAGCAAGCAGACAGCAGCCCACATGCTCTGCTTGCGGCAAACATGGAAAACAGTCGCCCCAGCATCATAATCACAAAAATCAATGAGAGGAGCAGAGAAATGCTGCGGGGGCATGTTTTCTTGCTAGGACAAATGAAAACCTTACTTGGGCTGTGCACAGTGCAAACGGATGAACAGAAGCATACACAGTGAGAGCTGTGTGCACTGTTCTCGCACAGCAGAGCTTGTTCTACTTGACACCTTCTAACATGGAAACAGAGCAAGCAGACAGCAATCCACAGGCTCTGCTTGCTGCAAACGTGGAAAACAGACGCCCCAGCATCAGAATCTCAGAAATCACTGAGAGAAGTAGAGAAATGCTGCAGGAGCTTGTTTGCTTCCTAGGACAAATGAAAAACTCACATGGGCCATGCACAGTGCAAATGGATGAAAAGAAGCATACACAGCGAGAGCAGCGTGCACTGTTCTCGCAAAGCAGAGCTTGTTCAGCTTGCCAGCTTCTAACATGGAAAGAGAGCAAGCAGACAGCAGCCCACATGCTCTGCTTGTTATAAACATGGAAAACAGACACCCTAGCATCAGAATCTCAGAAATCACTGAGAGAAGTAGAGAAATGCTGCAGGAGCATGTTTGCTTCCTAGGACAAATGAAAAACTCACATGGGCCATGCAGAGTGCAAACGGATGAAAAGAAGCATACACAGCGAGAGCAGTGTGCACTGTTCTCGCAAAGCAGAGCTTGTTCACCTTGACAGCTTCTAACATGGAAACAGAGCAAGCAGACAGCAGCCCACATGCTCTGGTTGTTATAAACATGGAAAACAGACACCCTAGCATCAGAATCTCAGAAATCACTGAGAGAAGTAGAGAAATGCTGCAGGAGCATGTTTTCTTGCTTGAAAAAGTGAAAAACTCACTTGGGCCGTGCACAGCGCAAACCAATGAACAGAAGCAAACACAGTGAGAGCTGTGTGTATGGTTCTCGCAAAGCAGAGCTTGTTCACCTTGACAGCTTCTAACATGGAAACACAGCAAGCAGACCTCAGCCTACATTCTCTGCATGTTGCAAAGATGGAAAACAGACACCCTAGTATCAGAATCTCAGAAATCACTGAGCGAAGCAGAGAAATGCTGCAGGACCATGCTTGCTTGCTTGAAAAAGTGAAAAACTTACTTGGGCTGTGCACAGTGCAAACAGATGAACAGAAGCATACATAGCGAGAGCAGTGTGCACTGTTCTCGCGAAGCAGAGCTTGTTCAGCTTGCCAGCTTCTAACATGGAAAGAGAGCAAGCAGACAGCAGCCCACATGCTCTGCTTGTTATAAACATGGAAAACAGACACCCTAGCATCAGAATCTCAGAAATCACAGAGAGAAGTAGAGAAATGCTGCAGGAGCATGTTTTCTTGCTAGGACCAACGAAAAACACAAATGGGCTGTGCGCAGTGCAAACAGATGAACAGAAGCATACACAGTGAGAGCTGTGTGCATGGTTCTCGCAGAGCACAGCTTGTTCTACTTGACAGCTTCTAACATGGAAAGAGAGCAAGCAGACAGGAACCCACATGCTGTGCTTGCTGCAAACATGGAAAACAGACGCCCCAGCATCAGAATCTCAGAAATCACTGAGAGAAGCAGAGAAATGCTGCAGGAGCATGTTTGCTTGCTAGGACAAATGAAAAACACCAATGGCTGTGCACAGTGCAAACAGATGAACAGAAGCAAACACAGTGAGAGCAGTGGGCATGGTTCTCGCAAAGCAGAGCTTGTTCACCTTGACAGCTTCTAACATGGAAACACAGCAAGCAGACAGCAGCCCACATGCTCTGCTTGCTGCAAACATGGAAAACAGACACCCTAGCATCAGAATCTCAGAAATCACTGAGAGAAGTAGAGAAATGCTGCAGGAGCATGTTTGCTTCCTAGGACAAATGAAAAACTCACATGGGCCATGCACAGTGCAAACGGATGAAAAGAAGCATACACAGCGAGAGCAGTGTGCACTGTTCTCGCAAAGCAGAGCTTGTTCAGCTTGCCAGCTTCTAACATGGAAAGAGAGCAAGCAGACAGCAGCCCACATGCTCTGCTTGTTATAAACATGGAAAACAGACACCCTAGCATCAGAATCTCAGAAATCACAGAGAGAAGTAGAGAAATGCTGCAGGAGCATGTTTTCTTGCTAGGACCAACGAAAAACACAAATGGGCTGTGCGCAGTGCAAACAGATGAACAGAAGCATACACAGTGAGAGCTGTGTGCATGGTTCTCGCACAGCAGAGCTTGTTCGACTTGACAGCTTCTAACATGGAAATAGAGCAAGCAGACAGCAATCCACAGGCTCTGCTTGCTGCAAACGTGGAAAACAGACGCCCCAGCATCAGAATCTCAGAAATCACTGAGAGAAGTAGAGAAATGCTGCAGGAGCATGTTTGCTTCCTAGGACAAATGAAAAACTCACATGGGCCATGCACAGTGCAAACGGATGAAAAGAAGCATACACAGCGAGAGCAGCGTGCACTGTTCTCGCACAGCAGAGCTTGTTCAGCTTGCCAGCTTCTAACGGAAAGAGAGCAAGCAGACAGTAGCCCACATGCTCTGCTTGTTATAAACATGGAAAACAGACACCCTAGCATCAGAATCTAAGAAATCACTGAGAGAAGTAGAGAAATGCTGCAGGAGCATGTTTTCTTGCTAGGACCAACGAAAAACACAAATGGGCTGTGCGCAGTGCAAACAGATGAACAGAAGCATACACAGTGAGAGCTGTGTGCATGGTTCTCGCAGAGCAGAGCTTGTTCTACTTGACAGCTTCTAACATGGAAACACAGCAAGCAGACAGCAGCCCACATGCTCTGCTTGCGGCAAACATGGAAAACAGTCGCCCCAGCATCATAATCACAAAAATCAATGAGAGGAGCAGAGAAATGCTGCGGGGGCATGTTTTCTTGCTAGGACAAATGAAAACCTTACTTGGGCTGTGCACAGTGCAAACGGATGAACAGAAGCATACACAGTGAGAGCTGTGTGCACTGTTCTCGCACAGCAGAGCTTGTTCTACTTGACACCTTCTAACATGGAAACAGAGCAAGCAGACAGCAATCCACAGGCTCTGCTTGCTGCAAACGTGGAAAACAGACGCCCCAGCATCAGAATCTCAGAAATCACTGAGAGAAGTAGAGAAATGCTGCAGGAGCTTGTTTGCTTCCTAGGACAAATGAAAAACTCACATGGGCCATGCACAGTGCAAATGGATGAAAAGAAGCATACACAGCGAGAGCAGCGTGCACTGTTCTCGCAAAGCAGAGCTTGTTCAGCTTGCCAGCTTCTAACATGGAAAGAGAGCAAGCAGACAGCAGCCCACATGCTCTGCTTGTTATAAACATGGAAAACAGACACCCTAGCATCAGAATCTCAGAAATCACTGAGAGAAGTAGAGAAATGCTGCAGGAGCATGTTTGCTTCCTAGGACAAATGAAAAACTCACATGGGCCATGCAGAGTGCAAACGGATGAAAAGAAGCATACACAGCGAGAGCAGTGTGCACTGTTCTCGCAAAGCAGAGCTTGTTCACCTTGACAGCTTCTAACATGGAAACAGAGCAAGCAGACAGCAGCCCACATGCTCTGGTTGTTATAAACATGGAAAACAGACACCCTAGCATCAGAATCTCAGAAATCACTGAGAGAAGTAGAGAAATGCTGCAGGAGCATGTTTTCTTGCTTGAAAAAGTGAAAAACTCACTTGGGCCGTGCACAGCGCAAACCAATGAACAGAAGCAAACACAGTGAGAGCTGTGTGTATGGTTCTCGCAAAGCAGAGCTTGTTCACCTTGACAGCTTCTAACATGGAAACACAGCAAGCAGACCTCAGCCTACATTCTCTGCATGTTGCACAGATGGAAAACAGACACCCTAGTATCAGAATCTCAGAAATCACTGAGCGAAGCAGAGAAATGCTGCAGGACCATGCTTGCTTGCTTGAAAAAGTGAAAAACTTACTTGGGCTGTGCACAGTGCAAACAGATGAACAGAAGCATACATAGCGAGAGCAGTGTGCACTGTTCTCGCGAAGCAGAGCTTGTTCAGCTTGCCAGCTTCTAACATGGAAAGAGAGCAAGCAGACAGCAGCCCACATGCTCTGCTTGTTATAAACATGGAAAACGGACACCCTAGCATCAGAATCTCAGAAATCACAGAGAGAAGTAGAGAAATGCTGCAGGAGCATGTTTTCTTGCTAGGACCAACGAAAAACACAAATGGGCTGTGCGCAGTGCAAACAGATGAACAGAAGCATACACAGTGAGAGCTGTGTGCATGGTTCTCGCAGAGCACAGCTTGTTCTACTTGACAGCTTCTAACATGGAAAGAGAGCAAGCAGACAGGAACCCACATGCTGTGCTTGCTGCAAACATGGAAAACAGACGCCCCAGCATCAGAATCTCAGAAATCACTGAGAGAAGCAGAGAAATGCTGCAGGAGCATGTTTGCTTGCTAGGACAAATGAAAAACACCAATGGCTGTGCACAGTGCAAACAGATGAACAGAAGCAAACACAGTGAGAGCAGTGGGCATGGTTCTCGCATAGCAGAGCTTGTTCAACTTGACAGCTTCTAACATGGAAACAGAGCAAGCAGACAGCAATCCACATGCTCTGCTTGCTGCAAATGTGGAAAACAGACACCCCAGCATCAGAATCTCAGAAATCACTGAGAGAAGCAGAGAAATGCTGCAGGAGCATGTTTTCTTGCTTGAAAAAGTGAAAAACTCACTTGGGCCGTGCACAGCGCAAACCAATGAACATAAGCAAACACAGTGAGAGCTGTGTGTATGGTTCTCGCACAGCAGAGCTTGTTCACCTTGACAGCTTCTAACATGGAAACACAGCAAGCAGACCTCAGCCTACATTCTCTGCGTGTTGCAAAGATGGAAAACAGACACCCTAGCATCAGAATCTCAGAAATCACAGAGAGAAGTAGAGAAATGCTGCAGGAGCATGTTTTCTTGCTTGAAAAAGTGAAAAACTCACTTGGGCCGTGCACAGCGCAAACCAATGAACAGAAGCAAACACAGTGAGAGCTGTGTGTATGGTTCTCGCAAAGCAGAGCTTGTTCTACTTGACAGCTTCTAACATGGAAAGAGAGCAAGCAGACAGGAACCCACATGCTGTGCTTGCTGCAAACATGGAAAACAGACGCCCCAGCATCAGAATCTCAGAAATCACTGAGAGAAGCAGAGAAATGCTGCAGGTGCATGTTTGCTTGCTAGGACAAATGAAAAACACCAATGGCTGTGCACAGTGCAAACAGATGAACAGAAGCAAACACAGTGAGAGCAGTGTGCATGGTTCTCGCATAGCAGAGCTTGTTCAACTTGACAGCTTCTAACATGGAAACAGAGCAAGCAGACAGCAATCCACATGCTCTGCTTGCTGCAAATGTGGAAAACAGACACCCCAGCATCAGAATCTCAGAAATCACAGAGAGAAGCAGAGAAATGCTGCAGGAGCATGTTTTCTTGCTTGAAAAAGTGAAAAACTCACTTGGGCCGTGCACAGCGCAAACCAATGAACAGAAGCAAACACAGTGAGAGCTGTGTGTATGGTTCTCGCAAAGCAGAGCTTGTTCACCTTGACAGCTTCTAACATGGAAACACAGCAAGCAGACCTCAGCCTACATTCTCTGCGTGTTGCAAAGATGGAAAACAGACACCCCAGCATCAGAATCTCAGAAATCACAGAGAGAAGCAGAGAAATGCTGCAGGAGCATGTTTTCTTGCTTGAAAAAGTGAAAAACTCACTTGGGCCGTGCACAGCGCAAACCAATGAACAGAAGCAAACACAGTGAGAGTTGTGTGCATGGTTCTCGCAGAGCAGAGCTTGTTCTACTTGACAGCTTCTGACATGGAAAGAGAGCAAGCAGACCGGAACCCACATGCTGTGCCTGCTGCAAACATGGAAAACAGACGCCCCAGCATCAGAATCTCAGAAATCACTGAGAGAAGCAGAGAAATGCTGCAGGAGCATGTTTGCTTCCTAGGACAAATGAAAAACACCAATGGCTGTGCACAGTGCAAACAGATGAACAGAAGCAAACACAGTGAGAGCTGTGTGCATGGTTCTCGCATAGCAGAGCTTGTTCAACTTGACAGCTTCTAACATGGAAAGAGAGCAAGCAGACAGGAACCCACATGCTGTGCTTGCTGCAAACATGGAAAACAGACGCCCCAGCATCAGAATCTCAGAAATCACTGAGAGAAGTAGAGAAATGCTGCAGGAGCATGTTTTCTTGCTAGGACCAACGAAAAACACAAATGGGCTGTGCGCAGTGCAAACAGATGAACAGAAGCATACACAGTGAGAGCTGTGTGCATGGTTCTCGCAGAGCAGAGCTTGTTCTACTTGACAGCTTCTAACATGGAAACACAGCAAGCAGACAGCAGCCCACATGCTCTGCTTGCGGCAAACATGGAAAACAGTCGCCCCAGCATCATAATCACAAAAATCAATGAGAGGAGCAGAGAAATGCTGCGGGGGCATGTTTTCTTGCTAGGACAAATGAAAACCTTACTTGGGCTGTGCACAGTGCAAACGGATGAACAGAAGCATACACAGTGAGAGCTGTGTGCACTGTTCTCGCACAGCAGAGCTTGTTCTACTTGACAGCTTCTAACATGGAAACACAGCAAGCAGACAGCAATCCACATGCTCTGCTTGCTGCAAACGTGGAAAACAGACGCCCCAGCATCAGAATCTCAGAAATCACAGAGAGAAGCAGAGAAATGCTGCAGGAGCATGTTTTCTTGCTTGAAAAAGTGAAAAACTCACTTGGGCCGTGCACAGCGCAAACCAATGAACAGAAGCAAACACAGTGAGAGCTGTGTGTATGGTTCTCGCAAAGCAGAGCTTGTTCACCTTGACAGCTTCTAACATGGAAACACAGCAAGCAGACCTCAGCCTACATTCTCTGCGTGTTGCAAAGATGGAAAACAGACACCCTAGTATCAGAATCTCAGAAATCACTGAGCGAAGCAGAGAAATGCTGCAGGACCATGCTTGCTTGCTTGAAAAAGTGAAAAACTTACTTGGGCTGTGCACAGTGCAAACAGATGAACAGAAGCATACATAGCGAGAGCAGTGTGCACTGTACTCGCGAAGCAGAGCTTGTTCAGCTTGCCAGCTTCTAACATGGAAACACAGCAAGCAGACAGCAGCCCACATGCTCTGCTTGTTATAAACATGGAAAACAGACACCCTAGCATCAGAATCTCAGAAATCACTGAGAGAAGTAGAGAAATGCTGCAGGAGCATGTTTGCTTCCTAGGACAAATGAAAAACTCACATGGGCCATGCACAGTGCAAACGGATGAAAAGAAGCATACACAGCGAGAGCAGTGTGCACTGTTCTCGCAAAGCAGAGCTTGTTCAGCTTGCCAGCTTCTAACATGGAAACACAGCAAGCAGACAGCAGCCCACATGCTCTGCTTGTTATAAACATGGAAAACAGACACCCTAGCATCAGAATCTCAGAAATCACAGAGAGAAGTAGAGAAATGCTGCAGGAGCATGTTTTCTTGCTAGGACCAACGAAAAACACAAATGGGCTGTGCGCAGTGCAAACAGATGAACAGAAGCATACACAGTGAGAGCTGTGTGCATGGTTCTCGCACAGCAGAGCTTGTTCGACTTGACAGCTTCTAACATGGAAACAGAGCAAGCAGACAGCAATCCACAGGCTCTGCTTGCTGCAAACGTGGAAAACAGACGCCCCAGCATCAGAATCTCAGAAATCACTGAGAGAAGTAGAGAAATGCTGCAGGAGCATGTTTTCTTGCTAGGACCAACGAAAAACACAAATGGGCTGTGCGCAGTGCAAACAGATGAACAGAAGCATACACAGTGAGAGCTGTGTGCATGGTTCTCGCAGAGCAGAGCTTGTTCTACTTGACAGCTTCTAACATGGAAACACAGCAAGCAGACAGCAGCCCACATGCTCTGCTTGCGGCAAACATGGAAAACAGTCGCCCCAGCATCATAATCACAAAAATCAATGAGAGGAGCAGAGAAATGCTGCGGGGGCATGTTTTCTTGCTAGGACAAATGAAAACCTTACTTGGGCTGTGCACAGTGCAAACGGATGAACAGAAGCATACACAGTGAGAGCTGTGTGCACTGTTCTCGCACAGCAGAGCTTGTTCTACTTGACACCTTCTAACATGGAAACAGAGCAAGCAGACAGCAATCCACAGGCTCTGCTTGCTGCAAACGTGGAAAACAGACGCCCCAGCATCAGAATCTCAGAAATCACTGAGAGAAGCAGAGAAATGCTGCAGGAGCTTGTTTGCTTCCTAGGACAAATGAAAAACTCACATGGGCCATGCACAGTGCAAATGGATGAAAAGAAGCATACACAGCGAGAGCAGCGTGCACTGTTCTCGCAAAGCAGAGCTTGTTCAGCTTGCCAGCTTCTAACATGGAAAGAGAGCAAGCAGACTGCAGCCCACATGCTCTGCTTGTTATAAACATGGAAAACAGACACCCTAGCATCAGAATCTCAGAAATCACTGAGAGAAGTAGAGAAATGCTGCAGGAGCATGTTTGCTTCCTAGGACAAATGAAAAACTCACATGGGCCATGCAGAGTGCAAACGGATGAAAAGAAGCATACACAGCGAGAGCAGTGTGCACTGTTCTCGCAAAGCAGAGCTTGTTCACCTTGACAGCTTCTAACATGGAAACAGAGCAAGCAGACAGCAGCCCACATGCTCTGGTTGTTATAAACATGGAAAACAGACACCCTAGCATCAGAATCTCAGAAATCACTGAGAGAAGTAGAGAAATGCTGCAGGAGCATGTTTTCTTGCTTGAAAAAGTGAAAAACTCACTTGGGCCGTGCACAGCGCAAACCAATGAACAGAAGCAAACACAGTGAGAGCTGTGTGTATGGTTCTCGCAAAGCAGAGCTTGTTCACCTTGACAGCTTCTAACATGGAAACACAGCAAGCAGACCTCAGCCTACATTCTCTGCATGTTGCAAAGATGGAAAACAGACACCCTAGTATCAGAATCTCAGAAATCACTGAGCGAAGCAGAGAAATGCTGCAGGACCATGCTTGCTTGCTTGAAAAAGTGAAAAACTTACTTGGGCTGTGCACAGTGCAAACAGATGAACAGAAGCATACATAGCGAGAGCAGTGTGCACTGTTCTCGCGAAGCAGAGCTTGTTCACCTTGACAGCTTCTAACATGGAAACACAGCAAGCAGACAGCAGCCCACATGCTCTGCTTGCTGCAAACATGGAAAACAGACACCCTAGCATCAGAATCTCAGAAATCACAGAGAGAAGTAGAGAAATGCTGCAGGAGCATGTTTTCTTGCTAGGACCAACGAAAAACACAAATGGGCTGTGCGCAGTGCAAACAGATGAACAGAAGCATACACAGTGAGAGCTGTGTGCATGGTTCTCGCAGAGCACAGCTTGTTCTACTTGACAGCTTCTAACATGGAAAGAGAGCAAGCAGACAGGAACCCACATGCTGTGCTTGCTGCAAACATGGAAAACAGACGCCCCAGCATCAGAATCTCAGAAATCACTGAGAGAAGCAGAGAAATGCTGCAGGTGCATGTTTGCTTGCTAGGACAAATGAAAAACACAAATGGGCTGTGCACAGTGCAAACAGATGAACAGAAGCAAACACAGTGAGAGCAGTGGGCACTGTTCTCGCACAGCAGAGCTTGTTCGACTTGACAGCTTCTAACATGGAAAGAGAGCAAGCAGACAGCAATCCACATGCTTTGCTTGCTGCAAATGTGGAAAACAGACGCCCCAGCATCAGAATCTCAGAAATCACAGAGAGAATCAGAGAAATGCTGCAGGAGCATGTTTTCTTGCTTGAAAAAGTGAAAAACTCACTTGGGCCGTGCACAGCGCAAACCAATGAACAGAAGCAAACACAGTGAGAGCTGTGTGTATGGTTCTCGCAAAGCAGAGCTTGTTCACCTTGACAGCTTCTAACATGGAAACACAGCAAGCAGACCTCAGCCTACATTCTCTGCGTGTTGCAAAGATGGAAAACAGACACCCTAGTATCAGAATCTCAGAAATCACTGAGCGAAGCAGAGAAATGCTGCAGGACCATGCTTGCTTGCTTGAAAAAGTGAAAAACTTACTTGGGCTGTGCACAGTGCAAACAGATGAACAGAAGCATACATAGGGAGAGCAGTGTGCACTGTTCTCGCGAAGCAGAGCTTGTTCAACTTGACAGCTTCTAACATGGATACACAGCAAGCAGACAGCAGCCCACATGCTCTGCTTGCTGCAAACATGGAAAACAGGCACACCAGTATCAGAATCTCAGAAATCACTGAGAGAAGCAGAGAAATTCTGCAGGTGCATGTTTTCTTGCTTGAAAAATTGAAAAACTTATTTGGGCTGTGCACAGTGCAAACCGATGAACAGAAGCATACACCGTGAGAACTGTGTGCACTGTTCTCGCAGAGCAGAGCTTGTTCAACTTTACAGCTTCTAAGATGGAAAGAGAGCAAGCAGACCTCAGCCCGCATTCTCTGCTTGTTGCAAACATGAAAAACAGATGCCCTAGCAGCATAATCTCAGAAATCACTGAGAGAAGCAGAGAAATGCTGCAGGTGCATGTTTGCTTGCTAGAACAAATGAAAAACTCAGATGGGCTGTGCACAGTGCAAACCGATGAACAGAAGTGTAGTGGTGTGAGAATTGTTTTACTAAGTTATTAAGTTATTTTTGTAAGATTTTTGAGTTAATTTTGTAATGATTTAGTTCACTGTATACCCCTGTGTTCTGTACTGGTTTTCCCCTTATGAGTTAGGTTGCTTAAACAGACGTTTTCTGTCTATGAATCCTCCCCTGCACCTGTCTTTGTCACTCCCTTCCCCCACTCCTCGTGGTCGACCTGTCTGTCACTTTGGACACCTTCCCTGGCTTTTGGAAAATTCCAGGCAGGGGGTCGAGTGATAGGCTGGGGCCCTTGGAATTCCCTCCCATCTTGTGTGGTTGGCCCCCTGTCGTAAAGTTTACACCCCCAGTTACAGCCCCCGTTGTCGTGACTGGCTGAACCGGTTGTCAGCCACCCCTGTTTCCACCCCACTTTAAAAAGCTCGTGCACCCCTGGCCCGGGGTCTCTTCTGGGCAGCAGGTCACAGGGGCAGAGCTCCCGGCTCTCTCCTCTCCAATAAACCTCATTTAAATCCTGCCTGCAAGAGTCCGGCTTTCTTCTGACTGCTGAGATCGCCATTGCTTCATCTCCGTGCCCATCGCAGGGCAGAAGGAGGCTTTCTTAGCTAGCCACTCTGCCCTAACACGCTGCTGCAGTGACATCTAGTGGACTGAGCTAGCTATTGCAGCGTGATTAACACGCGATTCGGACACTGCGACACAGAAGCACACACAGTGAGAGCTGTGTGCGCTGTTCTCGCAAAGCAGAGCTTGTTCAACTTGACAGCTTCTAACATGGAAACACAGCAAGCAGACAGCAGCCCACATGCTCTGCTTGCTGCAAACATGGAAAACAGACACCCCAGCATCAGAATCACAGAAATCACTGAGAGAAGCCGAGAAATGCTGCAGCAGCATGTTTGCTTGCTAGGACAAATGAAAAACACCCAATGGCTGCGCACAGTGCAAACAGATGAACAGAAGTATACACAGCGAGAGCTCTGGGCACTGTTCTCGCAAAGCAGAGCTTGTTCAAATTGACACCCTCTAACATGGAATCACAGCAAGCAGACAGCAGCCCGCATGCTCTGCTTGTTGCAAACATGGAAAACATTCACCCCAGCATCAGAATCTCAGAAATCAGAGAGAGAAGCCGAGAAATGCTGCAAGAGCATGTTTGCTTGCTAGGACAAACGAAAAACACCAATGGCTGTGCACAGTGCAAACAGATGAACAGAAGCAAACACAGTGAGAGCTGTGTGTATGGTTCTCGCAAAGCAGAGCTTGTTCACCTTGACAGCTTCTAACATGGAAACACAGCAAGCAGACAGCAGCCCACATGCTCTGCTTGCTGCAAACATGGAAAACAGACACCCTAGCATCAGAATCTCAGAAATCAGTGAGAGAAGTAGAGAAATGCTGCAGGAGCATGTTTGCTTCCTAGGACAAATGAAAAACTCACATGGGCCATGCACAGTGCAAACGGATGAAAAGAAGCATACACAGCGAGAGCAGTGTGCACTGTTCTCGCAAAGCAGAGCTTGTTCAGCTTGCCAGCTTCTAACATGGAAAGAGAGCAAGCAGACAGCAGCCCACATGCTCTGCTTGTTATAAACATGGAAAACAGACACCCTAGCATCAGAATCTCAGAAATCACAGAGAGAAGTAGAGAAATGCTGCAGGAGCATGTTTTCTTGCTAGGACCAACGAAAAACACAAATGGGCTGTGCGCAGTGCAAACAGATGAACAGAAGCATGCACAGTGAGAGCTGTGTGCATGGTTCTCGCACAGCAGAGCTTGTTCGACTTGACAGCTTCTAACATGGAAACAGAGCAAGCAGACAGCAATCCACAGGCTCTGCTTGCTGCAAACGTGGAAAACAGACGCCCCAGCATCAGAATCTCAGAAATCACTGAGAGAAGTAGAGAAATGCTGCAGGAGCATGTTTGCTTCCTAGGACAAATGAAAAACTCACATGGGCCATGCACAGTGCAAACGGATGAAAAGAAGCATACACAGCGAGAGCAGCGTGCACTGTTCTCGCACAGCAGAGCTTGTTCAGCTTGCCAGCTTCTAACGGAAAGAGAGCAAGCAGACAGCAGCCCACATTCTCTGCTTGTTATAAACATGGAAAACAGACACCCTAGCATCAGAATCTAAGAAATCACTGAGAGAAGTAGAGAAATGCTGCAGGAGCATGTTTTCTTGCTAGGACCAACGAAAAACACAAATGGGCTGTGCGCAGTGCAAACAGATGAACAGAAGCATACACAGTGAGAGCTGTGTGCATGGTTCTCGCAGAGCAGAGCTTGTTCTACTTGACAGCTTCTAACATGGAAACACAGCAAGCAGACAGCAGCCCACATGCTCTGCTTGCGGCAAACATGGAAAACAGTCGCCCCAGCATCATAATCACAAAAATCAATGAGAGGAGCAGAGAAATGCTGCGGGGGCATGTTTTCTTGCTAGGACAAATGAAAACCTTACTTGGGCTGTGCACAGTGCAAACGGATGAACAGAAGCATACACAGTGAGAGCTGTGTGCACTGTTCTCGCAGAGCAGAGCTTGTTCAACTTTACAGCTTCTAAGATGGAAAGAGAGCAAGCAGACCTCAGCCCGCATTCTCTGCTTGTTGCAAACATGAAAAACAGATGCCCTAGCAGCATAATCTCAGAAATCACTGAGAGAAGCAGAGAAATGCTGCAGGTGCATGTTTGCTTGCTAGAACAAATGAAAAACTCAGATGGGCTGTGCACAGTGCAAACCGATGAACAGAAGTGTAGTGGTGTGAGAATTGTTTTACTAAGTTATTAAGTTATTTTTGTAAGATTTTTGAGTTAATTTTGTAATGATTTAGTTCACTGTATACCCCTGTGTTCTGTACTGGTTTTCCCCTTATGAGTTAGGTTGCTTAAACAGACGTTTTCTGTCTATGAATCCTCCCCTGCACCTGTCTTTGTCACTCCCTTCCCCCACTCCTCGTGGTCGACCTGTCTGTCACTTTGGACACCTTCCCTGGCTTTTGGAAAATTCCAGGCAGGGGGTCGAGTGATAGGCTGGGGCCCTTGGAATTCCCTCCCATCTTGTGTGGTTGGCCCCCTGTCGTAAAGTTTACACCCCCAGTTACAGCCCCCGTTGTCGTGACTGGCTGAACCGGTTGTCAGCCACCCCTGTTTCCACCCCACTTTAAAAAGCTCGTGCACCCCTGGCCCGGGGTCTCTTCTGGGCAGCAGGTCACAGGGGCAGAGCTCCCGGCTCTCTCCTCTCCAATAAACCTCATTTAAATCCTGCCTGCAAGAGTCCGGCTTTCTTCTGACTGCTGAGATCGCCATTGCTTCATCTCCGTGCCCATCGCAGGGCAGAAGGAGGCTTTCTTAGCTAGCCACTCTGCCCTAACACGCTGCTGCAGTGACATCTAGTGGACTGAGCTAGCTATTGCAGCGTGATTAACACGCGATTCGGACACTGCGACACAGAAGCACACACAGTGAGAGCTGTGTGCGCTGTTCTCGCAAAGCAGAGCTTGTTCAACTTGACAGCTTCTAACATGGAAACACAGCAAGCAGACAGCAGCCCACATGCTCTGCTTGCTGCAAACATGGAAAACAGACACCCCAGCATCAGAATCACAGAAATCACTGAGAGAAGCCGAGAAATGCTGCAGCAGCATGTTTGCTTGCTAGGACAAATGAAAAACACCCAATGGCTGCGCACAGTGCAAACAGATGAACAGAAGTATACACAGCGAGAGCTCTGGGCACTGTTCTCGCAAAGCAGAGCTTGTTCAAATTGACACCCTCTAACATGGAATCACAGCAAGCAGACAGCAGCCCGCATGCTCTGCTTGTTGCAAACATGGAAAACATTCACCCCAGCATCAGAATCTCAGAAATCAGAGAGAGAAGCCGAGAAATGCTGCAAGAGCATGTTTGCTTGCTAGGACAAACGAAAAACACCAATGGCTGTGCACAGTGCAAACAGATGAACAGAAGCAAACACAGTGAGAGCTGTGTGTATGGTTCTCGCAAAGCAGAGCTTGTTCACCTTGACAGCTTCTAACATGGAAACACAGCAAGCAGACAGCAGCCCACATGCTCTGCTTGCTGCAAACATGGAAAACAGACACCCTAGCATCAGAATCTCAGAAATCAGTGAGAGAAGTAGAGAAATGCTGCAGGAGCATGTTTGCTTCCTAGGACAAATGAAAAACTCACATGGGCCATGCACAGTGCAAACGGATGAAAAGAAGCATACACAGTGAGAGCAGTGTGCACTGTTCTCGCAAAGCAGAGCTTGTTCAGCTTGCCAGCTTCAAACATGGAAAGAGAGCAAGCAGACAGCAGCCCACATGCTCTGCTTGTTATAAACATGGAAAACAGACACCCTAGCATCAGAATCTCAGAAATCACAGAGAGAAGTAGAGAAATGCTGCAGGAGCATGTTTTCTTGCTAGGACCAACGAAAAACACAAATGGGCTGTGCGCAGTGCAAACAGATGAACAGAAGCATGCACAGTGAGAGCTGTGTGCATGGTTCTCGCAGAGCAGAGCTTGTTCTACTTGACAGCTTCTAACATGGAAACACAGCAAGCAGACAGCAGCCCACATGCTCTGCTTGCGGCAAACATGGAAAACAGTCGCCCCAGCATCATAATCACAAAAATCAATGAGAGGAGCAGAGAAATGCTGCGGGGGCATGTTTTCTTGCTAGGACAAATGAAAACCTTACTTGGGCTGTGCACAGTGCAAACGGATGAACAGAAGCATACACAGTGAGAGCTGTGTGCACTGTTCTCGCACAGCAGAGCTTGTTCGACTTGACAGCTTCTAACATGGAAACAGAGCAAGCAGACAGCGATCCACATGCTCTGCTTGCTGCAAACGTGGAAAACAGACGCCCCAGCATCAGAATCTCAGAAATCACAGAGAGAAGCAGAGAAATGCTGCAGGAGCTTGTTTGCTTCCTAGGACAAATGAAAAACTCACATGGGCCATGCACAGTGCAAATGGATGAAAAGAAGCATACACAGCGAGAGCAGCGTGCACTGTTCTCGCAAAGCAGAGCTTGTTCAGCTTGCCAGCTTCTAACATGGAAAGAGAGCAAGCAGACAGCAGCCCACATGCTCTGCTTGTTATAAACATGGAAAACAGACACCCTAGCATCAGAATCTCAGAAATCACTGAGAGAAGTAGAGAAATGCTGCAGGAGCATGTTTGCTTCCTAGGACAAATGAAAAACTCACATGGGCCATGCAGAGTGCAAACGGATGAAAAGAAGCATACACAGCGAGAGCAGTGTGCACTGTTCTCGCAAAGCAGAGCTTGTTCACCTTGACAGCTTCTAACATGGAAACACAGCAAGCAGACCTCAGCCTACATTCTCTGCGTGTTGCAAAGATGGAAACAGACACCCTAGTATCAGAATCTCAGAAATCACTGAGCGAAACATAGAAATGCTGCAGGACCCTGCTTGCTTGCTTGAAAAAGTGAAAAACTTACTTGGGCTGTGCACAGTGCAAACAGATGAACAGAAGCATACATAGCGAGAGCAGTGTGCACTGTTCTCGCGAAGCAGAGCTTGTTCACCTTGACAGCTTCTAACATGGAAACACAGCAAGCAGACAGCAGCCCACATGCTCTGCTTGCTGCAAACATGGAAAACAGACGCCCCAGCATCAGAATCTCAGAAATCACAGAGAGAAGTAGAGAAATGCTGCAGGAGCATGTTTTCTTGCTTGAAAAAGTGAAAAACTCACTTGGGCCGTGCACAGCGCAAACCAATGAACAGAAGCAAACACAGTGAGAGTTGTGTGCATGGTTCTCGCAGAGCAGACCTTGTTCTACTTGACAGCTTCTGACATGGAAAGAGAGCAAGCAGACCGGAACTCACATGCTGTGCCTGCTGCAAACATGGAAAACAGACGCCCCAGCATCAGAATCTCAGAAATCACTGAGAGAAGCAGAGAAATGCTGCACGAGCATGTTTGCTTCCTAGGACAAATGAAAAACACCAATGGCTGTGCACAGTGCAAACAGATGAACAGAAGCAAACACAGTGAGAGCTATGTGCATGGTTCTCGCATAGCAGAGCTCTTTCAACTTGACAGCTTCTCACATGGAAAGAGAGCAAGCAGACAGGAACCCACATGCTGTGCTTGCTGCAAACATGGAAAACAGACGCCCCAGCATCAGAATCTCAGAAATCACTGAGAGAAGTAGAGAAATGCTGCAGGAGCATGTTTTCTTGCTAGGACCAACGAAAAACACAAATGGGCTGTGCGCAGTGCAAACAGATGAACAGAAGCATACACAGTGAGAGCTGTGTGCATGGTTCTCGCAGAGCAGAGCTTGTTCTACTTGACAGCTTCTAACATGGAAACACAGCAAGCAGACAGCAGCCCACATTCTCTGCTTGCGGCAAACATGGAAAACAGTCGCCCCAGCATCATAATCACAAAAATCAGTGAGAGGAGCAGAGAAATGCTGCGGGGGCATGTTTTCTTGCTAGGACAAATGAAAACCTTACTTGGGCTGTGCACAGTGCAAACGGATGAACAGAAGCATACACAGTGAGAGCTGTGTGCACTGTTCTCGCACAGCAGAGCTTGTTCTACTTGACAGCTTCTAACACGGAAACACAGCAAGCAGACAGCAATCCACATGCTCTGCTTGCTGCAAACGTGGAAAACAGACGCCCCAGCATCAGAATCTCAGAAATCACTGAGAGAAGCAGAGAAATGCTGCAGGAGCATGTTTTCTTGCTTGAAAAAGTGAAAAACTCACTTGGGCCGTGCACAGCGCAAACCAATGAACAGAAGCAAACACAGTGAGAGCTGTGTGTATGGTTCTCGCAAAGCAGAGCTTGTTCACCTTGACAGCTTCTAACATGGAAACACAGCAAGCAGACCTCAGCCTACATTCTCTGCATGTTGCAAAGATGGAAAACAGACACCCTAGTATCAGAATCTCAGAAATCACTGAGCGAAGCAGAGAAATGCTGCAGGACCATGCTTGCTTGCTTGAAAAAGTGAAAAACTTACTTGGGCTGTGCACAGTGCAAACAGATGAACAGAAGCATACATAGCGAGAGCAGTGTGCACTGTTCTCGCGAAGCAGAGCTTGTTCACCTTGACAGCTTCTAACATGGAAACACAGCAAGCAGACAGCAGCCCACATGCTCTGCTTGCTGCAAACATGGAAAACAGACACCCTAGCATCAGAATCTCTGTTACCTCCGCTGAGGCGTAGCGACCTGGATTCAGGAACGACACGGCAGCCACACCCAGGCTGCTCGGACCACCAGCTCACAGACACCAATGTGGTGGACGGCTAATGGCGTTTATTAATTGGTTACATGGGGTTATAACACCTCTGTTTGCTACATCACATCCGTCTGCTTACGTTACAAGTTAGGTGTTGCTTAGCTTATCAGGACACTGACCAACTAAGAATTGAGGGAGGGGTTCTGTCTGCCCGTACAACGCGATATCTTCCGACCGCCTGTCCCTAATCTCCCACATTTTCCCCCCCTCCCATGACTAAGTAAAAAAGTATAAAAGTATAAATGTTATAAAAGTGTAAATGTTATAAAAGTATAAATGTTATAAAAATATAAATGTTATAAAAGTATAAATGTTATAAAAATATAAAAGTTGTTAAGGTTAGTATAATAGGATACAAAAGTGGTATAAAATGTTAGTAACAAGCGCACTTCACGATAATTGCATGCGTTCGACAAGTAGGATGTCGACTTTCTCTAAACGGCGTCTAACAAACGACACTAACTTGTTCAAAATGCAAGGCCCAAAAATTAGTGTCAGGAGTATCATGGTGAGAGGGCCTATTAAGGTGGAAACAAGGGTGGCCAGCCATGGGGACTGATTGAACCATGACTCGAACCATCCTCGTTGGGCCTCTCTCTCTCTCTTTCTCTGGGCCAGTCTTTCTCTCAGCTCAGCCATGGAGTCTCGCACGACTCCAGTATGGTCTGCATAAAAACAGCATTCTTCTCTCAAGGCGGCACACAGACCTCCTTGCTGCATGAGCAAGAGGTCCAGTCCTCGCCTGTTCTGCAGGACGACTTCTGAAAGCGAGGAGATAGATCTTTCCAGAGAGGAGATGGATTTTTCAATTCTCAGTAAGTCTTCGTCGATTGTCATTTGCAGCTGAGAGAGTCTTTGATGTTGGGTCACGAGAGCTGAAACACCTGTGGCTGTACCGGCAGCTCCTAGGCCAAGGAGCATTGCAATGGTTATACCTGTCATTACTTCTCTTTTGCGGAGCTGGATGGTTTGTTCTAAAAAGCGATACATTTCTTCTTCTTGGTGATACAGGACTCTAGGAACAATCAGAACTTGGACACAAAAGTCAGCAAGGTTATTGAATTTACCAAGGTACACACAGGGGGTTATTCCAATTTGTTGACAAACCCACATTCCTGGCAGGAGTGGAACTGCCCACTTGTCAGTTTTTTGACTAGGTTGGATGAACTCAGCACACATATTTCCCTTCTGTTTTGCTGCGGTTACACTGCCAAAGCATTTGCCTCGGCCTGTGACTTGACTCAAGGTAATTTCCCTCCGGGGTGTGTCCCACTTACAGTTGTGTGGATTGTTTGCTGCAGAATATTCAAAAGGAGCATCAAGGGCAACACCCTCATAAAAAGGAGGTTCTGCATTATAGCATAACCAGCATGATTTTGTAAAGTTTGGATTGGATTGGTTCAATGACAAAAAGGTAGCATTTAACACACTAAGAAACAGGTTGTAAGGAACTGACTTAGGTTTTTGGTAAATGGCTAAAGGTCTGGATGATGAGGAGGTACTAAGTGTGGCTTCCCTCTTGTGTCTGCGTGCTGCGAGACTCTGAAAGAGTTTAAATGACTGGGGCACTGAAGGTGGGAGTCTAATAATTTGTACATTCACCCAGAAGTTATGAAAGGCGCGAACAAACACTGACCATACTTTCCCGGTGGCCCAACTTACATGGGTCGGCTGCAGGATTGTCATTGCATAGTTCTTACAGGTGTGTCGTCTGCCGTTTCGGGGTGTGTATATCAGTCCGTCCATCCCGAACTTAGGTTCGCGACAGCCGTGGGGAGCGTACTTGACCTGTAGGAACTTGTCGGGTTGCTGCGGTTGCCATCTATCACTCATCACGATAGTTTCGCATCCCCAGTACCCACAGTACCCGTACTTTGGATGGCTACAGTAGCTTTTACCTGGGTTGGAGGCAGGGCACCAATAGGTTTGGTACAGTGAAAAATCTCCAATTTTAGGGAATCCTAGCTGTGGGGGAAATATGTCTGTTAGCTTAAACTCAAAGGATGGGCTGTCTACTGTAATGATTTCTTTGATTGCTTCATCACTCGAGAGATGGCGCAGGACCCATCTGAATGGTTGGTGAGGGTAATACACTACATCTGCTTGCCCTCTGCCCACAAGACCTAAAACCAAAATTATACAAAGACACCGTGGTTGCTTGGATCTCACAGGCGCCGGATCTTTGGGTGCTGTTGGGTTGCTTGGAGGTTCATCACTCTCTTCTGGTACTGGAGTGTACGCATCACGGGGGCGTCCAATGATCCAATCCTGCAAATGAAACTTCACAATTTTCATTAGTTCTATTCTGAAGGTCTGGTTTGATTGACTTAAGTGGACACCATTTTACTTTACCATCTTTTTTAACAGCTGCGTACCCTCGCCCTGTAAGTACTAGTCTCCAGCCCTGTTCCCACTCTCCCAGTTCATTTCTAATTACAACGTGCGGACCTTCCTCAAGTGCTCGGGTGGCCCAGTGTTTTTGGGCCGGGCTGTTTGTCTCATCTCCCCTAGGGAACTGATTTAGTGCTAACAGAGCGGTTGTTAGTATACGTGCCTGGTCTCCTGAAGGAATGGAACTGGTAAAGCCCTCTGTTTTTGCTAATACTTCTAATTTGGCTTTCAGGGTTTGATTTGCTCGCTCAACAATGGCCTGCCCGGTGCTATTGTACGGAATGCCGTGTACTAAAGTGATTCCCCATTTAGCAACAAATGCCTGAGTTGATTTTGAAACAAAATTCGGACCGTTGTCTGTTTTGATTTGCTTTGGAATGCCTAGCCATGCCATGGCTGTCAGCCAGTGCTGGATAGTCGCTTTGGAGTCAGTTTTTGGGTGTTGTGTGGCTACGATCACTCCACTATATGTATCTACAGTCACTGCAAGCCATGCTCGAGGTTTTAGCAACTGACACAGGGTAAAGTCTGTTTGCCATATTTCTGAGGCTTTGAGGCCTCTGGGGTTGACTCCGCTGGACCACAGTGGTGATTTTTGGCAGTGAGGGCATGTGGCCACAACGTGTTTCGCGTCGGCAGTTGAAATCCCACATTTTTTCGCTAGTGCTTTAGCCCCGATGTGAAGAGACTCATGCAGCTGACGGGCATCTCTTAGTGTCCACAGTCCTTTTGCAGCGGCATCTGCTTTGTCGTTGCCGATTTGAAAGAATCCTTTAACTGGATTGTGGCTATTAACGTGGATGACAGATATGGTGCCTTTTCGCGAAAAGAGTGCCTCTTCAAGCATCGTGGCCACTGTGGACACTGCCACGCCGGGCCCTGACATTGCTAGGCAGAGCCTGGCCACGAATATAGAGTCAGTTACGATGTTGAGGTGCTCTTCAGGGAACAGTCCACACGCTAGTACAACGGCTGCTGCTTCGAGTTGTTGAACTGAAAGCGTGGGGTCAGTTGTTTTGATGCATTGCCACTGCTCTTCTGACTGCCACACTGCTGCTGCAGTTGATGTTAGTGAAGATGCGTCTGTGAAGATCGTCGGTCCTGGCTGTGGTCGGTTGACGATTTTTGGCGGGAGATCAATGTCGACGATTGCAAGCAACTGAGTCCAGGGGGGTTTTGCTGCATAGCGAATCTCTCCTCCAAAACCAGCAAGGGCTATGGCCAGATGCTCTGATATTGTTGTCGATTGCGCAGAAAGCTGCTTGCGGAAGGGCAAGTATATCTTGTTGGGTTCAGCGCCTAGGTGCTTCAGGGCAAGTTTCCTGCCTTTCATGATGAGGTTGCGAACACACTCAACTCCTGGGGAAAATGCACGTGATGGTTTTCCTAAAACCACCCACAGTATCGGTTGAGCTTTGTCGGGTGGCCCTTGGGCCAGCGCTCCTACTCCTCCTTTCTTCGTAAAGTGGACGTATAGATCAATTGGTGCACTTGCATCCCATCTGGCGAGTGTGCTTCTTGACATTTGCTGTTCGATAAAATCAAGCGAGCATGCTGCTTCCGGTGTCAGTGTTTTCTGCTCCCATGAGTTTTTCCCTTTCAAAAGGTCATTTAAGGGGTCCATGACCTCAGGAGGAATCAGGACGATGTTGCGGAGCCACTGTAGAGATCCTACCAACTGCTGCATGTCATGGAGCGTCTCAATGTCTCGGTGGATTTTTATCTGAGGAGGTGTTATGTAGGAGCTTGAAATCCCTACTCCTAAAAAGGTTACACATGGTCCCTTTTTTATTTTTGCGCTTGCGATTTCAAAGCCATTTGTTTTTAAGGTCTCTGAGACTGTTGACACTGCTTGGTCTACCTGGCTCGCTGATGGTGCGGCAATCAGGATGTCGTCCATGTATTGGACAATGGTCGTGGTCGGGTCACTGCGTCGGACTGGCTCCAGTGCTCGGTCTACCGTGATCTGACAGATGGTGGGCGAGTTGACCATTCCTTGCGGCAGTACTTTCCACTGGAAGCGCAGGTTGGGACGCTGGCTGTTCGGGAAGAGGATGGAAAAGGCAAACCGCTCTTTGTCCTCATCATGCAGGGGTATGGAAAAGAAACAGTCTTTAATGTCAAGCACTGCACAAGGCTGCTCTTTTGGTATCATTGAGCTCATGGGCAGCGAGGTTTGCACAGGGCCCATTGGTTGAATTTTCTTATTTACTTCACGCAGATCATGGAGAAGGCGAAACCCTTCACCACTCCGTTTGGGTATCACAAAAACCGGGGTGTTCCATGGGCTGGTGGAAGGCTCAACATGACCTTTCTGCAATTCACGATGAACTAGCTTAAGAAGAGCATCTATTCGAGGCTTTGACAGGGGCCACTGCTCAACCCACACTGGGTCAGATGATTTCCACGTCAGCTTGATCGGTGGGGGTGGGTATGCTGCAGTGGCCCTTATGGTAAATTTGTCACCCTGGCTTTCAAAAGGGCTAAAGCGTCTCTCCCTAGCAAGTGTGGGACCCCTGACATGACATGCGGAAAAAGAGTGATGGTTTTTTCTGGTCCTTTTTCAGTGTGGAGTGTGATTGCTATTACCTGGGCACTCTTGCGAGCTCGGCTCAATCCCCCGACTCCACCTACCATGGGTGCATCTTGTAATTTCCAGTGTGGGGGCCAATTTGTCTCAGCAATAACAGTGATGTCTGCTCCAGTATCAATCAGAAAGGGGACACTGATGGCAATGTCATCCAAAACATCATGGCGAGTACAGATCCCCCATATTACTGGTGGGTTGTCACATTTTACTGCCAAGGCCACCCAGGGGTCTGGTCCCCAGGGGGAGGTCTTTGCTGTTCCTGGGACAGGGACAGATATGGCTGGGTCACTGGTTGTGCCATAAAGTTGGTAGCTTCTCGTGGGGGAAAAGGGTTCGGGAGTGCCTCGCCCCATTTGGGATTTGCATAGCTGGGCCGCCTCACATCCCAAGTGGGAGAGGGCTGTGTGCGGCCCTGTTGCCCTCTCCCCCTCCCGTTTCCCTGGTTTTTAGATCTACATTCTTTGGCAAGATGCCCCTTCTTTCCACATGTCCAGCATGGCCCCCTAAGTCGCAACTGGCGTGGGGGGACCGATGTTGAAGGGTGCCCCAACTGGGGGCAGTTCATTGCAACGTGGCCTGCTCTGCCACATTTAAAACACGCCATTACACTAGTAATTGCGGTATGGACAGCTGCTTGAATTGGGGCAAATCGCTCCTCTTTTGTAACATGCCTGATCATGTCTGCAATGCTGGACCCAAGTGGTAAAGACCGTAAAATGTCCTTGGTGGCTGAGTTGCATTGCTGGCGCAGGCACTCTGCTAACACAGGACCTTTTGCCTCTGCAGGCAAAGCTGAGGAGTCGAGTGATGCTTGGAGCCGGTCTACAAATTGTGCAAAACTTTCACTCTCATTTTGTTTTATTGTGGACCATGATGATGGTTTAGCAATGACCATGGAAGCAGAGCGGATGGCTTCCCTGGCAGCACGGGTAGTTGTCATTACCTCATGGGCCCGTAGGCCCTCGGCCTGTGCCTGGGGGGTGATCATGGTTGGGTCAGTGCCCATGAGCCGCTGCAGGCTGGAGCCGTGCAGAGGGTGATCTGCACCAGTGACCAGAGCTAGTTGCTTCGCACAATTGTCCTCCCACTCTTGTTTAAAAACAATGATCCCTGCCCCATCGAAAATCAATCTGCAAGTTTGCTTTATGTCAAATGGCAGCATGTCATCTCCTCCAAAAACACTATCAATGAGAGTAGAAACCATTGCTGAATTGATCCCTTTATCAGTGATTGCTTTAACAATTGCTTGCACATCTTTAGGATTTACCGGCGAGTACGTTCTCTGGTTTCCCCCTGCCCCCCCTAGTCGGACTGGAAAAGCTAGTTTGGCTGATGGATTCCAATCAGCACAGGCTCTCTGTATCTTCCTCCAGTCTGTGAGGGGAGTTCCTTCTTTTTCTGACTTGCCCTCAACCCAAGTAGAAACATTGTTGTTACTGATTTTATATACTGTTACTTCTTCTTTGTCGGAGCCGGAGCCAGAGCCAGAGTCGGCAGAGGACTGGCTGTCCCAGTCCCAGCTGGAGTCAGTTTCAGAGGCGGAAGTGGACTGGCTTGCTGTTTCCGGGCTCCGGAGCTTTTTGGTCAGGCTCCGACCCCTCCCCTTTCCCTCCGGGCTGGGCCGTCCCTTCTCCTTTGGCCCCCGCCCCTTTCTCTCGGGGCTGAGCCGCCCCCTGCACCTGCGCTCCCCCCGCCTCCTGCTGTGGGAGCTTCTCACCTTAGAAAAACACGCTGTTTGGCAAAGAGTGGCTTCAGTTCTCTCTTTGCGCTCTCCTCCCTTTTTCTGCTCGCCCGCCCCCGCGTTAGCAAACGAGCTCTCTTTGTTTTCGCTGGCAACGAGCCCACTATCAGCACTAACTTGAGGCGCATAAGGTGGAGGTCCCTCCCCCGCTTTTTCAGCATTCCTAGCTTCTTCAGCTAGACCGTTGTAAAATGACCGCATCTTTGTTATCTCTGTAGTGAGCGACCTTGAGCCTGGGGGCCCCAAAGCGAGCTCTTGATTTTCTGAGCCTGAGCCGATGCATTCGGCTGAACTGGCTTTATCATCACACTGAATATTTTCACTAACATTCAGACTGCATTCTTTACCACTCTGAAAATTCTCAACAACAGTTTCCTCTGAGAAAGTTTGCGTCGCTGCTGCAATACCCAATTGGGGGGAAACTTTTAAACAATTTCGAGCAGCTCTCCAGGTCTCTTGTTCATGCAAAGCCTTCTGTAATGCATCTACGACCCGTCCCCATGCTTTAAGAGTTTTCCCCGAGCCAGAAGACATTGTGTCTTCGGCAAGAGCCTTAGTACATTGATCCCAAACATCTGGGTGGAGGATATCCACCGGACTATCAATGATACTAAGTTGCAAAAGCCTCGTCACTGCGAGGATAAAATCTTTTGCTTTACAATCAATTCCCCACTGCTTATGAATCTCAGATACGACCTTCATGAGGGCTTCCATCCTCCTCACGGGTCCTGGGGCGTCCCCCTCGCCGAGCTGGACCAGCCGCTCGGCCGTCGTTCACCCGTCCAGGCGACTCCCGTTCTCCCGGGCAACTCCCGGGTTTCGGCACCACTTGTTACCTCCGCTGAGGCGTAGCGACCTGGATTCAGGAACGACACGGCAGCCACACCCAGGCTGCTCGGACCACCAGCTCACAGACACCAATGTGGTGGACGGCTAATGGCGTTTATTAATTGGTTACATGGGGTTATAACACCTCTGTTTGCTACATCACATCCGTCTGCTTACGTTACAAGTTAGGTGTTGCTTAGCTTATCAGGACACTGACCAACTAAGAATTGAGGGAGGGGTTCTGTCTGCCCGTACAACGCGATATCTTCCGACCGCCTGTCCCTAATCTCCCACAATCTCAGAAATCACTGAGAGAAGTAGAGAAATGCTGCAGGAGCATGTTTGCTTCCTAGGACAAATGAAAAACTCACATGGGCCATGCACAGTGCAAACGGATGAAAAGAAGCATACACAGCGAGAGCAGTGTGCACTGTTCTCGCAAAGCAGAGCTTGTTCAGCTTGCCAGCTTCTAACATGGAAAGAGAGCAAGCTGACAGCAGCCCACATGCTCTGCTTGTTATAAACATGGAAAACAGACACCCTAGCATCAGAATCTCAGAAATCACAGAGAGAAGTAGAGAAATGCTGCAGGAGCATGTTTTCTTGCTAGGACCAACGAAAAACACAAATGGGCTGTGCGCAGCGCCAACCAATGAACAGAAGCATACACAGTGAGAGCTGTGTGTATGGTTCTCGCAGAGCAGAGCTTGTTCTACTTGACAGCTTCTAACATGGAAACACAGCAAGCAGACAGCAGCCCACATGCTCTGCTTGCGGCAAACATGGAAAACATTCGCCCCAGCATCATAATCACAAAAATCAATGAGAGGAGCAGAGAAATGCTGCAGGGGCATGTTTTCTTGCTAGGACAAATTAAAACCTTACTTGGGCTGTGCACAGTGCAAACGTATGAACAGACGCATACACAGTGAGAGCTGTGTGCACTGTTCTCGCACAGCAGAGCTTGTTCGACTTGACAGCTTCTAACATGGAAACAGAGCAAGCAGACAGCAATCCACAGGCTCTGCTTGCTGCAAACGTGGAAAACAGACGCCCCAGCATCAGAATCTCAGAAATCACTGAGAGAAGTAGAGAAATGCTGCAGGAGCATGTTTGCTTCCTAGGACAAATGAAAAACTCACATGGGCCATGCAGAGTGCAAACGGATGAAAAGAAGCATACACAGCGAGAGCAGTGTGCACTGTTCTCGCAAAGCAGAGCTTGTTCAACTTGACAGCTGCTAACATGGAAACACAGCAAGCAGACAGCAGCCCACATGCTCTGCTTGCTGCAAACATGGAAAACAGACACCCTAGCATCAGAATCTCAGAAATCACAGAGAGAAGTAGAGAAATGCTGCAGGAGCATGTTTTCTTGCTTGAAAAAGTGAAAAACTCACTTGGGCCGTGCACAGCGCAAACCAATGAACAGAAGCAAACACAGTGAGAGCTGTGTGTATGGTTCTCGCAAAGCAGAGCTTGTTCACCTTGACAGCTTCTAACATGGAAACACAGCAAGCAGACCTCAGCCTACATTCTCTGCGTGTTGCAAAGATGGAAAACAGACACCCTAGTATCAGAATCTCAGAAATCACTGAGCGAAGCAGAGAAATGCTGCAGGAGCATGTTTGCTTCCTAGGACAAATGAAAAACTCACATGGGCCATGCACAGTGCAAACGGATGAAAAGAAGCATACACAGCGAGAGCAGTGTGCACTGTTCTCGCAAAGCAGAGCTTGTTCACCTTGACAGCTTCTAACATGGAAACACAGCAAGCAGACCTCAGCCTACATTCTCTGCGTGTTGCAAAGATGGAAACAGACACCCTAGTATCAGAATCTCAGAAATCACTGAGCGAAACATAGAAATGCTGCAGGACCCTGCTTGCTTGCTTGAAAAAGTGAAAAACTTACTTGGGCTGTGCACAGTGCAAACAGATGAACAGAAGCATACATAGCGAGAGCAGTGTGCACTGTTCTCGCGAAGCAGAGCTTGTTCACCTTGACAGCTTCTAACATGGAAACAGAGCAAGCAGACAGCAGCCCACATTCTCTGCTTGCGGCAAACATGGAAAACAGTCGCCCCAGCATCATAATCACAAAAATCAATGAGAGGAGCAGAGAAATGCTGCGGGGGCATGTTTTCTTGCTAGGACAAATGAAAACCTTACTTGGGCTGTGCACAGTGCAAACGGATGAACAGAAGCATACACAGTGAGAGCTGTGTGCACTGTTCTCGCACAGCAGAGCTTGTTCGACTTGACAGCTTCTAACATGGAAACAGAGCAAGCAGACAGCAATCCACATGCTCTGCTTGCTGCAAACATTGAAAACAGACGCCCCAGCATCAGAATCTCAGAAATCACAGAGAGAAGTAGAGAAATGCTGCAGGAGCATGTTTTCTTGCTAGAAAAAGTGAAAAACTCACTTGGGCCGTGCACAGCGCAAACCAATGAACAGAAGCAAACACAGTGAGAGTTGTGTGCATGGTTCTCGCAGAGCAGAGCTTGTTCTACTTGACAGCTTCTGACATGGAAAGAGAGCAAGCAGACCGGAACCCACATGCTGTGCCTGCTGCAAACATGGAAAACAGACGCCCCAGCATCAGAATCTCAGAAATCACTGAGAGAAGCAGAGAAATGCTGCAGGAGCATGTTTGCTTCCTAGGACAAATGAAAAACACCAATGGCTGTGCACAGTGCAAACAGATGAACAGAAGCAAACACAGTGAGAGCTGTGTGCATGGTTCTCGCATAGCAGAGCTCGTTCAACTTGACAGCTTCTAACATGGAAAGAGAGCAAGCAGACAGGAACCCTCATGCTGTGCTTGCTGCAAACATGGAAAACAGACGCCCCAGCATCAGAATCTCAGAAATCACTGAGAGAAGTAGAGAAATGCTGCAGGAGCATGTTTTCTTGCTAGGACCAACGAAAAACACAAATGGGCTGTGCGCAGTGCAAACAGATGAACAGAAGCATACACAGTGAGAGCTGTGTGCATGGTTCTCGCAGAGCAGAGCTTGTTCTACTTGACAGCTTCTAACATGGAAACACAGCAAGCAGACAGCAGCCCACATGCTCTGCTTGCGGCAAACATGGAAAACAGACGCCCCAGCATCAGAATCTCAGAAATCACTGAGAGAAGTAGAGAAATGCTGCAGGAGCATGTTTGCTTCCTAGGACAAATGAAAAACTCACATGGGCCATGCAGAGTGCAAACGGATGAAAAGAAGCATACACAGCGAGAGCAGTGTGCACTGTTCTCGCAAAGCAGAGCTTGTTCAACTTGACAGCTGCTAACATGGAAACACAGCAAGCAGACAGCAGCCCACATGCTCTGCTTGCTGCAAACATGGAAAACAGACACCCTAGCATCAGAATCTCAGAAATCACAGAGAGAAGTAGAGAAATGCTGCAGGAGCATGTTTTCTTGCTTGAAAAAGTGAAAAACTCACTTGGGCCGTGCACAGCGCAAACCAATGAACAGAAGCAAACACAGTGAGAGCTGTGTGTATGGTTCTCGCAAAGCAGAGCTTGTTCACCTTGACAGCTTCTAACATGGAAACACAGCAAGCAGACCTCAGCCTACATTCTCTGCGTGTTGCAAAGATGGAAAACAGACACCCTAGTATCAGAATCTCAGAAATCACTGAGCGAAGCAGAGAAATGCTGCAGGAGCATGTTTGCTTCCTAGGACAAATGAAAAACTCACATGGGCCATGCACAGTGCAAACGGATGAAAAGAAGCATACACAGCGAGAGCAGTGTGCACTGTTCTCGCAAAGCAGAGCTTGTTCACCTTGACAGCTTCTAACATGGAAACACAGCAAGCAGACCTCAGCCTACATTCTCTGCGTGTTGCAAAGATGGAAACAGACACCCTAGTATCAGAATCTCAGAAATCACTGAGCGAAACATAGAAATGCTGCAGGACCCTGCTTGCTTGCTTGAAAAAGTGAAAAACTTACTTGGGCTGTGCACAGTGCAAACAGATGAACAGAAGCATACATAGCGAGAGCAGTGTGCACTGTTCTCGCGAAGCAGAGCTTGTTCACCTTGACAGCTTCTAACATGGAAACAGAGCAAGCAGACAGCAGCCCACATTCTCTGCTTGCGGCAAACATGGAAAACAGTCGCCCCAGCATCATAATCACAAAAATCAATGAGAGGAGCAGAGAAATGCTGCGGGGGCATGTTTTCTTGCTAGGACAAATGAAAACCTTACTTGGGCTGTGCACAGTGCAAACGGATGAACAGAAGCATACACAGTGAGAGCTGTGTGCACTGTTCTCGCACAGCAGAGCTTGTTCGACTTGACAGCTTCTAACATGGAAACAGAGCAAGCAGACAGCAATCCACATGCTCTGCTTGCTGCAAACATTGAAAACAGACGCCCCAGCATCAGAATCTCAGAAATCACAGAGAGAAGTAGAGAAATGCTGCAGGAGCATGTTTTCTTGCTAGAAAAAGTGAAAAACTCACTTGGGCCGTGCACAGCGCAAACCAATGAACAGAAGCAAACACAGTGAGAGTTGTGTGCATGGTTCTCGCAGAGCAGAGCTTGTTCTACTTGACAGCTTCTGACATGGAAAGAGAGCAAGCAGACCGGAACCCACATGCTGTGCCTGCTGCAAACATGGAAAACAGACGCCCCAGCATCAGAATCTCAGAAATCACTGAGAGAAGCAGAGAAATGCTGCAGGAGCATGTTTGCTTCCTAGGACAAATGAAAAACACCAATGGCTGTGCACAGTGCAAACAGATGAACAGAAGCAAACACAGTGAGAGCTGTGTGCATGGTTCTCGCATAGCAGAGCTCGTTCAACTTGACAGCTTCTAACATGGAAAGAGAGCAAGCAGACAGGAACCCTCATGCTGTGCTTGCTGCAAACATGGAAAACAGACGCCCCAGCATCAGAATCTCAGAAATCACTGAGAGAAGTAGAGAAATGCTGCAGGAGCATGTTTTCTTGCTAGGACCAACGAAAAACACAAATGGGCTGTGCGCAGTGCAAACAGATGAACAGAAGCATACACAGTGAGAGCTGTGTGCATGGTTCTCGCAGAGCAGAGCTTGTTCTACTTGACAGCTTCTAACATGGAAACACAGCAAGCAGACAGCAGCCCACATGCTCTGCTTGCGGCAAACATGGAAAACAGTCGCCCCAGCATCATAATCTCAGAAATCACAGAGAGAAGCAGAGAAATGCTGCGGGGGCATGTTTTCTTGCTAGGACAAATGAAAACCTTACTTGGGCTGTGCACAGTGCAAACGGATGAACAGAAGCATACACAGTGAGAGCTGTGTGCACTGTTCTCGCACAGCAGAGCTTGTTCTACTTGACAGCTTCTAACATGGAAACAGAGCAAGCAGACAGCAATCCACATGCTCTGCTTGCTGCAAACGTGGAAAACAGACGCCCCAGCATCAGAATCTCAGAAATCACAGAGAGAAGCAGAGAAATGCTGCAGGAGCATGTTTTCTTGCTTGAAAAAGTGAAAAACTCACTTGGGCCGTGCACAGCGCAAACCAATGAACAGAAGCAAACACAGTGAGAGCTGTGTGTATGGTTCTCGCAAAGCAGAGCTTGTTCACCTTGACAGCTTCTAACATGGAAACACAGCAAGCAGACCTCAGCCTACATTCTCTGCGTGTTGCAAAGATGGAAAACAGACACCCTAGTATCAGAATCTCAGAAATCACTGAGCGAAGCAGAGAAATGCTGCAGGACCATGCTTGCTTGCTTGAAAAAGTGAAAAACTTACTTGGGCTGTGCACAGTGCAAACAGATGAACAGAAGCATACATAGCGAGAGCAGTGTGCACTGTTCTCGCGAAGCAGAGCTTGTTCACCTTGACAGCTTCTAACATGGAAACACAGCAAGCAGACAGCAGCCCACATGCTCTGCTTGCTGCAAACATGGAAAACAGACACCCTAGCATCAGAATCTCAGAAATCACTGAGAGAAGTAGAGAAATGCTGCAGGAGCATGTTTGCTTCCTAGGACAAATGAAAAACTCACATGGGCCATGCACAGTGCAAACGGATGAAAAGAAGCATACACAGCGAGAGCAGTGTGCACTGTTCTCGCAAAGCAGAGCTTGTTCAGCTTGCCAGCTTCTAACATGGAAAGAGAGCAAGCAGACAGCAGCCCACATGCTCTGCTTGTTATAAACATGGAAAACAGACACCCTAGCATCAGAATCTCAGAAATCACAGAGAGAAGTAGAGAAATGCTGCAGGAGCATGTTTTCTTGCTAGGACCAACGAAAAACACAAATGGGCTGTGCGCAGTGCAAACAGATGAACAGAAGCATACACAGTGAGAGCTGTGTGCATGGTTCTCGCAGAGCAGAGCTTGTTCTACTTGACAGCTTCTAACATGGAAACACAGCAAGCAGACAGGAACCCACATGCTCTGCTTGCGGCAAACATGGAAAACAGTCGCCCCAGCATCATAATCACAAAAATCAATGAGAGGAGCAGAGAAATGCTGCGGGGGCATGTTTTCTTGCTAGGACAAATGAAAACCTTACTTGGGCTGTGCACAGTGCAAGCGGATGAACAGAAGCATACACAGTGAGAGCTGTGTGCACTGTTCTCGCACAGCAGAGCTTGTTCGACTTGACAGCTTCTAACATGGAAACAGAGCAAGCAGACAGCAATCCACAGGCTCTGCTTGCTGCAAACGTGGAAAACAGACGCCCCAGCATCAGAATCTCAGAAATCACTGAGAGAAGTAGAGAAATGCTGCAGGAGCACGTTTGCTTCCTAGGACAAATGAAAAACTCACATGGGCCATGCACAGTGCAAACGGATGAAAAGAAGCATACACAGCGAGAGCAGCGTGCACTGTTCTCGCACAGCAGAGCTTGTTCAGCTTGCCAGCTTCTAACATGGAAAGAGAGCAAGCAGACAGGAACCCACATGCTGTGCTTGCTGCAAACATGGAAAACAGACGCCCCAGCATCAGAATCTCAGAAATCACTGAGAGAAGCAGAGAAATGCTGCGGGGGCATGTTTTCTTGCTAGGACAAATGAAAACCTTACTTGGGCTGTGCACAGTGCAAACGGATGAACAGAAGCATACACAGTGAGAGCTGTGTGCACTGTTCTCGCACAGCAGAGCTTGTTCTACTTGACAGCTTCTAACATGGAAACAGAGCAAGCAGACAGCAATCCACATGCTCTGCTTGCTGCAAACGTGGAAAACAGACGCCCCAGCATCAGAATCTCAGAAATCACAGAGAGAAGCAGAGAAATGCTGCAGGAGCATGTTTTCTTGCTTGAAAAAGTGAAAAACTCACTTGGGCCGTGCACAGCGCAAACCAATGAACAGAAGCAAACACAGTGAGAGCTGTGTGTATGGTTCTCGCAAAGCAGAGCTTGTTCACCTTGACAGCTTCTAACATGGAAACACAGCAAGCAGACCTCAGCCTACATTCTCTGCGTGTTGCAAAGATGGAAAACAGACACCCTAGTATCAGAATCTCAGAAATCACTGAGCGAAGCAGAGAAATGCTGCAGGACCATGCTTGCTTGCTTGAAAAAGTGAAAAACTTACTTGGGCTGTGCACAGTGCAAACAGATGAACAGAAGCATACATAGCGAGAGCAGTGTGCACTGTTCTCGCGAAGCAGAGCTTGTTCACCTTGACAGCTTCTAACATGGAAACACAGCAAGCAGACAGCAGCCCACATGCTCTGCTTGCTGCAAACATGGAAAACAGACACCCTAGCATCAGAATCTCAGAAATCACTGAGAGAAGTAGAGAAATGCTGCAGGAGCATGTTTGCTTCCTAGGACAAATGAAAAACTCACATGGGCCATGCACAGTGCAAACGGATGAAAAGAAGCATACACAGCGAGAGCAGTGTGCACTGTTCTCGCAAAGCAGAGCTTGTTCAGCTTGCCAGCTTCTAACATGGAAAGAGAGCAAGCAGACAGCAGCCCACATGCTCTGCTTGTTATAAACATGGAAAACAGACACCCTAGCATCAGAATCTCAGAAATCACAGAGAGAAGTAGAGAAATGCTGCAGGAGCATGTTTTCTTGCTAGGACCAACGAAAAACACAAATGGGCTGTGCGCAGTGCAAACAGATGAACAGAAGCATACACAGTGAGAGCTGTGTGCATGGTTCTCGCAGAGCAGAGCTTGTTCTACTTGACAGCTTCTAACATGGAAACACAGCAAGCAGACAGGAACCCACATGCTCTGCTTGCGGCAAACATGGAAAACAGTCGCCCCAGCATCATAATCACAAAAATCAATGAGAGGAGCAGAGAAATGCTGCGGGGGCATGTTTTCTTGCTAGGACAAATGAAAACCTTACTTGGGCTGTGCACAGTGCAAGCGGATGAACAGAAGCATACACAGTGAGAGCTGTGTGCACTGTTCTCGCACAGCAGAGCTTGTTCGACTTGACAGCTTCTAACATGGAAACAGAGCAAGCAGACAGCAATCCACAGGCTCAGCTTGCTGCAAACGTGGAAAACAGACGCCCCAGCATCAGAATCTCAGAAATCACTGAGAGAAGTAGAGAAATGCTGCAGGAGCACGTTTGCTTCCTAGGACAAATGAAAAACTCACATGGGCCATGCACAGTGCAAACGGATGAAAAGAAGCATACACAGCGAGAGCAGCGTGCACTGTTCTCGCACAGCAGAGCTTGTTCAGCTTGCCAGCTTCTAACATGGAAAGAGAGCAAGCAGACAGGAACCCACATGCTGTGCTTGCTGCAAACATGGAAAACAGACGCCCCAGCATCAGAATCTCAGAAATCACTGAGAGAAGCAGAGAAATGCTGCAGGAGCATGTTTGCTTGCTAGGACAAATGAAAAACACCAATGGCTGTGCACAGTGCAAACAGATGAACAGAAGCAAACACAGTGAGAGCAGTGTGCATGGTTCTCGCATAGCAGAGCTTGTTCAACTTGACAGCTTCTAACATGGAAACAGAGCAAGCAGACAGCAATCCACATGCTCTGCTTGCTGCAAATGTGGAAAACAGACACCCCAGCATCAGAATCTCAGAAATCACTGAGAGAAGCAGAGAAATGCTGCAGGAGCATGTTTTCTTGCTTGAAAAAGTGAAAAACTCACTTGGGCCGTGCACAGCGCAAACCAATGAACAGAAGCAAACACAGTGAGAGCTGTGTGTATGGTTCTCGCAAAGCAGAGCTTGTTCACCTTGACAGCTTCTAACATGGAAACACAGCAAGCAGACCTCAGCCTACATTCTCTGCGTGTTGCAAAGATGGAAAACAGACACCCTAGTATCAGAATCTCAGAAATCACTGAGCGAAGCAGAGAAATGCTGCAGGACCATGCTTGCTTGCTTGAAAAAGTGAAAAACTTACTTGGGCTGTGCACAGTGCAAACAGATGAACAGAAGCATACATAGCGAGAGCAGTGTGCACTGTTCTCGCGAAGCAGAGCTTGTTCACCTTGACAGCTTCTAACATGGAAACACAGCAAGCAGACAGCAGCCCACATGCTCTGCTTGCTGCAAACATGGAAAACAGACACCCTAGCATCAGAATCTCAGAAATCACTGAGAGAAGTAGAGAAATGCTGCAGGAGCATGTTTGCTTCCTAGGACAAATGAAAAACTCACATGGGCCATGCACAGTGCAAACGGATGAAAAGAAGCATACACAGCGAGAGCAGTGTGCACTGTTCTCGCAAAGCAGAGCTTGTTCAGCTTGCCAGCTTCTAACATGGAAAGAGAGCAAGCAGACAGCAGCCCACATGCTCTGCTTGTTATAAACATGGAAAACAGACACCCTAGCATCAGAATCTCAGAAATCACAGAGAGAAGTAGAGAAATGCTGCAGGAGCATGTTTTCTTGCTAGGACCAACGAAAAACACAAATGGGCTGTGCGCAGTGCAAACAGATGAACAGAAGCATACACAGTGAGAGCTGTGTGCATGGTTCTCGCAGAGCAGAGCTTGTTCTACTTGACAGCTTCTAACATGGAAACACAGCAAGCAGACAGGAACCCACATGCTCTGCTTGCGGCAAACATGGAAAACAGTCGCCCCAGCATCATAATCACAAAAATCAATGAGAGGAGCAGAGAAATGCTGCGGGGGCATGTTTTCTTGCTAGGACAAATGAAAACCTTACTTGGGCTGTGCACAGTGCAAGCGGATGAACAGAAGCATACACAGTGAGAGCTGTGTGCACTGTTCTCGCACAGCAGAGCTTGTTCGACTTGACAGCTTCTAACATGGAAACAGAGCAAGCAGACAGCAATCCACAGGCTCTGCTTGCTGCAAACGTGGAAAACAGACGCCCCAGCATCAGAATCTCAGAAATCACTGAGAGAAGTAGAGAAATGCTGCAGGAGCACGTTTGCTTCCTAGGACAAATGAAAAACTCACATGGGCCATGCACAGTGCAAACGGATGAAAAGAAGCATACACAGCGAGAGCAGCGTGCACTGTTCTCGCACAGCAGAGCTTGTTCAGCTTGCCAGCTTCTAACATGGAAAGAGAGCAAGCAGACAGGAACCCACATGCTGTGCTTGCTGCAAACATGGAAAACAGACGCCCCAGCATCAGAATCTCAGAAATCACTGAGAGAAGCAGAGAAATGCTGCAGGAGCATGTTTGCTTGCTAGGACAAATGAAAAACACCAATGGCTGTGCACAGTGCAAACAGATGAACAGAAGCAAACACAGTGAGAGCAGTGTGCATGGTTCTCGCATAGCAGAGCTTGTTCAACTTGACAGCTTCTAACATGGAAACAGAGCAAGCAGACAGCAATCCACATGCTCTGCTTGCTGCAAATGTGGAAAACAGACACCCCAGCATCAGAATCTCAGAAATCACTGAGAGAAGCAGAGAAATGCTGCAGGAGCATGTTTTCTTGCTTGAAAAAGTGAAAAACTCACTTGGGCCGTGCACAGCGCAAACCAATGAACAGAAGCAAACACAGTGAGAGCTGTGTGTATGGTTCTCGCAAAGCAGAGCTTGTTCACCTTGACAGCTTCTAACATGGAAACACAGCAAGCAGACCTCAGCCTACATTCTCTGCGTGTTGCAAAGATGGAAAACAGACACCCTAGTATCAGAATCTCAGAAATCACTGAGCGAAGCAGAGAAATGCTGCAGGACCATGCTTGCTTGCTTGAAAAAGTGAAAAACTTACTTGGGCTGTGCACAGTGCAAACAGATGAACAGAAGCATACATAGGGAGAGCAGTGTGCACTGTTCTCGCGAAGCAGAGCTTGTTCAACTTGACAGCTTCTAACATGGAAACACAGCAAGCAGACAGCAGCCCACATGCTCTGCTTGCTGCAAACATGGAAAACAGGCACACCAGTATCAGAATCTCAGAAATCACTGAGAGAAGCAGAGAAATTCTGCAGGTGCATGTTTTCTTGCTTGAAAAATTGAAAAACTTATTTGGGCTGTGCACAGTGCAAACCGATGAACAGAAGCATACACCGTGAGAACTGTGTGCACTGTTCTCGCAGAGCAGAGCTTGTTCAACTTTACAGCTTCTAAGATGGAAAGAGAGCAAGCAGACCTCAGCCCGCATTCTCTGCTTGTTGCAAACATGAAAAACAGATGCCCTAGCAGCATAATCTCAGAAATCACTGAGAGAAGCAGAGAAATGCTGCAGGTGCATGTTTGCTTGCTAGAACAAATGAAAAACTCAGATGGGCTGTGCACAGTGCAAACCGATGAACAGAAGTGTAGTGGTGTGAGAATTGTTTTACTAAGTTATTAAGTTATTTTTGTAAGATTTTTGAGTTAATTTTGTAATGATTTAGTTCACTGTATACCCCTGTGTTCTGTACTGGTTTTCCCCTTATGAGTTAGGTTGCTTAAACAGACGTTTTCTGTCTATGAATCCTCCCCTGCACCTGTCTTTGTCACTCCCTTCCCCCACTCCTCGTGGTCGACCTGTCTGTCACTTTGGACACCTTCCCTGGCTTTTGGAAAATTCCAGGCAGGGGGTCGAGTGATAGGCTGGGGCCCTTGGAATTCCCTCCCATCTTGTGTGGTTGGCCCCCTGTCGTAAAGTTTACACCCCCAGTTACAGCCCCCGTTGTCGTGACTGGCTGAACCGGTTGTCAGCCACCCCTGTTTCCACCCCACTTTAAAAAGCTCGTGCACCCCTGGCCCGGGGTCTCTTCTGGGCAGCAGGTCACAGGGGCAGAGCTCCCGGCTCTCTCCTCTCCAATAAACCTCATTTAAATCCTGCCTGCAAGAGTCCGGCTTTCTTCTGACTGCTGAGATCGCCATTGCTTCATCTCCGTGCCCATCGCAGGGCAGAAGGAGGCTTTCTTAGCTAGCCACTCTGCCCTAACACGCTGCTGCAGTGACATCTAGTGGACTGAGCTAGCTATTGCAGCGTGATTAACACGCGATTCGGACACTGCGACACAGAAGCACACACAGTGAGAGCTGTGTGCACTGTTCTCGCAAAGCAGAGCTTGTTCAACTTGACAGCTTCTAACATGGAAACACAGCAAGCAGACAGCAGCCCACATGCTCTGCTTGCTGCAAACATGGAAAACAGACACCCCAGCATCAGAATCACAGAAATCACTGAGAGAAGCCGAGAAATGCTGCAGCAGCATGTTTGCTTGCTAGGACAAATGAAAAACACCCAATGGCTGCGCACAGTGCAAACAGATGAACAGAAGTATACACAGCGAGAGCTCTGGGCACTGTTCTCGCAAAGCAGAGCTTGTTCAAATTGACACCCTCTAACATGGAATCACAGCAAGCAGACAGCAGCCCGCATGCTCTGCTTGTTGCAAACATGGAAAACATTCACCCCAGCATCAGAATCTCAGAAATCAGAGAGAGAAGCCGAGAAATGCTGCAAGAGCATGTTTGCTTGCTAGGACAAACGAAAAACACCAATGGCTGTGCACAGTGCAAACAGATGAACAGAAGCAAACACAGTGAGAGCTGTGTGTATGGTTCTCGCAAAGCAGAGCTTGTTCACCTTGACAGCTTCTAACATGGAAACACAGCAAGCAGACAGCAGCCCACATGCTCTGCTTGCTGCAAACATGGAAAACAGACACCCTAGCATCAGAATCTCAGAAATCAGTGAGAGAAGTAGAGAAATGCTGCAGGAGCATGTTTGCTTCCTAGGACAAATGAAAAACTCACATGGGCCATGCACAGTGCAAACGGATGAAAAGAAGCATACACAGCGAGAGCAGTGTGCACTGTTCTCGCAAAGCAGAGCTTGTTCAGCTTGCCAGCTTCTAACATGGAAAGAGAGCAAGCAGACAGCAGCCCACATGCTCTGCTTGTTATAAACATGGAAAACAGACACCCTAGCATCAGAATCTCAGAAATCACAGAGAGAAGTAGAGAAATGCTGCAGGAGCATGTTTTCTTGCTAGGACCAACGAAAAACACAAATGGGCTGTGCGCAGTGCAAACAGATGAACAGAAGCATGCACAGTGAGAGCTGTGTGCATGGTTCTCGCAGAGCAGAGCTTGTTCTACTTGACAGCTTCTAACATGGAAACACAGCAAGCAGACAGCAGCCCACATGCTCTGCTTGCGGCAAACATGGAAAACAGTCGCCCCAGCATCATAATCACAAAAATCAATGAGAGGAGCAGAGAAATGCTGCGGGGGCATGTTTTCTTGCTAGGACAAATGAAAACCTTACTTGGGCTGTGCACAGTGCAAACGGATGAACAGAAGCATACACAGTGAGAGCTGTGTGCACTGTTCTCGCACAGCAGAGCTTGTTCGACTTGACAGCTTCTAACATGGAAACAGAGCAAGCAGACAGCAATCCACATGCTCTGCTTGCTGCAAACGTGGAAAACAGACGCCCCAGCATCAGAATCTCAGAAATCACAGAGAGAAGCAGAGAAATGCTGCAGGAGCTTGTTTGCTTCCTAGGACAAATGAAAAACTCACATGGGCCATGCACAGTGCAAATGGATGAAAAGAAGCATACACAGCGAGAGCAGCGTGCACTGTTCTCGCAAAGCAGAGCTTGTTCAGCTTGCCAGCTTCTAACATGGAAAGAGAGCAAGCAGACAGCAGCCCACATGCTCTGCTTGTTATAAACATGGAAAACAGACACCCTAGCATCAGAATCTCAGAAATCACTGAGAGAAGTAGAGAAATGCTGCAGGAGCATGTTTGCTTCCTAGGACAAATGAAAAACTCACATGGGCCATGCAGAGTGCAAACGGATGAAAAGAAGCATACACAGCGAGAGCAGTGTGCACTGTTCTCGCAAAGCAGAGCTTGTTCACCTTGACAGCTTCTAACATGGAAACACAGCAAGCAGACCTCAGCCTACATTCTCTGCGTGTTGCAAAGATGGAAACAGACACCCTAGTATCAGAATCTCAGAAATCACTGAGCGAAACATAGAAATGCTGCAGGACCCTGCTTGCTTGCTTGAAAAAGTGAAAAACTTACTTGGGCTGTGCACAGTGCAAACAGATGAACAGAAGCATACATAGCGAGAGCAGTGTGCACTGTTCTCGCGAAGCAGAGCTTGTTCACCTTGACAGCTTCTAACATGGAAACACAGCAAGCAGACAGCAGCCCACATGCTCTGCTTGCTGCAAACATGGAAAACAGACGCCCCAGCATCAGAATCTCAGAAATCACAGAGAGAAGTAGAGAAATGCTGCAGGAGCATGTTTTCTTGCTTGAAAAAGTGAAAAACTCACTTGGGCCGTGCACAGCGCAAACCAATGAACAGAAGCAAACACAGTGAGAGTTGTGTGCATGGTTCTCGCAGAGCAGACCTTGTTCTTCTTGACAGCTTCTGACATGGAAAGAGAGCAAGCAGACCGGAACTCACATGCTGTGCCTGCTGCAAACATGGAAAACAGACGCCCCAGCATCAGAATCTCAGAAATCACTGAGAGAAGCAGAGAAATGCTGCACGAGCATGTTTGCTTCCTAGGACAAATGAAAAACACCAATGGCTGTGCACAGTGCAAACAGATGAACAGAAGCAAACACAGTGAGAGCTGTGTGCATGGTTCTCGCATAGCAGAGCTCGTTCAACTTGACAGCTTCTAACATGGAAAGAGAGCAAGCAGACAGGAACCCACATGCTGTGCTTGCTGCAAACATGGAAAACAGACGCCCCAGCATCAGAATCTCAGAAATCACTGAGAGAAGTAGAGAAATGCTGCAGGAGCATGTTTTCTTGCTAGGACCAACGAAAAACACAAATGGGCTGTGCGCAGTGCAAACAGATGAACAGAAGCATACACAGTGAGAGCTGTGTGCATGGTTCTCGCAGAGCAGAGCTTGTTCTACTTGACAGCTTCTAACATGGAAACACAGCAAGCAGACAGCAGCCCACATTCTCTGCTTGCGGCAAACATGGAAAACAGTCGCCCCAGCATCATAATCACAAAAATCAGTGAGAGGAGCAGAGAAATGCTGCAGGGGCATGTTTTCTTGCTAGGACAAATGAAAACCTTACTTGGGCTGTGCACAGTGCAAACGGATGAACAGAAGCATACACAGTGAGAGCTGTGTGCACTGTTCTCGCACAGCAGAGCTTGTTCTACTTGACAGCTTCTAACATGGAAACACAGCAAGCAGACAGCAATCCACATGCTCTGCTTGCTGCAAACGTGGAAAACAGACGCCCCAGCATCAGAATCTCAGAAATCACTGAGAGAAGCAGAGAAATGCTGCAGGAGCATGTTTTCTTGCTTGAAAAAGTGAAAAACTCACTTGGGCCGTGCACAGCGCAAACCAATGAACAGAAGCAAACACAGTGAGAGCTGTGTGTATGGTTCTCGCAAAGCAGAGCTTGTTCACCTTGACAGCTTCTAACATGGAAACACAGCAAGCAGACCTCAGCCTACATTCTCTGCATGTTGCAAAGATGGAAAACAGACACCCTAGTATCAGAATCTCAGAAATCACTGAGCGAAGCAGAGAAATGCTGCAGGACCATGCTTGCTTGCTTGAAAAAGTGAAAAACTTACTTGGGCTGTGCACAGTGCAAACAGATGAACAGAAGCATACATAGCGAGAGCAGTGTGCACTGTTCTCGCGAAGCAGAGCTTGTTCACCTTGACAGCTTCTAACATGGAAACACAGCAAGCAGACAGCAGCCCACATGCTCTGCTTGCTGCAAACATGGAAAACAGACACCCTAGCATCAGAATCTCAGAAATCACTGAGAGAAGTAGAGAAATGCTGCAGGAGCATGTTTGCTTCCTAGGACAAATGAAAAACTCACATGGGCCATGCACAGTGCAAACGGATGAAAAGAAGCATACACAGCGAGAGCAGTGTGCACTGTTCTCGCAAAGCAGAGCTTGTTCAGCTTGCCAGCTTCTAACATGGAAAGAGAGCAAGCAGACAGCAGCCCACATGCTCTGCTTGTTATAAACATGGAAAACAGACACCCTAGCATCAGAATCTCAGAAATCACAGAGAGAAGTAGAGAAATGCTGCAGGAGCATGTTTTCTTGCTAGGACCAACGAAAAACACAAATGGGCTGTGCGCAGTGCAAACAGATGAACAGAAGCATGCACAGTGAGAGCTGTGTGCATGGTTCTCGCAGAGCAGAGCTTGTTCTACTTGACAGCTTCTAACATGGAAACACAGCAAGCAGACAGCAGCCCACATGCTCTGCTTGCGGCAAACATGGAAAACAGTCGCCCCAGCATCATAATCACAAAAATCAATGAGAGGAGCAGAGAAATGCTGCGGGGGCATGTTTTCTTGCTAGGACAAATGAAAACCTTACTTGGGCTGTGCACAGTGCAAACGGATGAACAGAAGCATACACAGTGAGAGCTGTGTGCACTGTTCTCGCACAGCAGAGCTTGTTCGACTTGACAGCTTCTAACATGGAAACAGAGCAAGCAGACAGCAATCCACAGGCTCTGCTTGCTGCAAACGTGGAAAACAGACGCCCCAGCATCAGAATCTCAGAAATCACTGAGAGAAGTAGAGAAATGCTGCAGGAGCACGTTTGCTTCCTAGGACAAATGAAAAACTCACATGGGCCATGCACAGTGCAAACGGATGAAAAGAAGCATACACAGCGAGAGCAGCGTGCACTGTTCTCGCACAGCAGAGCTTGTTCAGCTTGCCAGCTTCTAACATGGAAAGAGAGCAAGCAGACAGGAACCCACATGCTGTGCTTGCTGCAAACATGGAAAACAGACGCCCCAGCATCAGAATCTCAGAAATCACTGAGAGAAGCAGAGAAATGCTGCAGGAGCATGTTTGCTTGCTAGGACAAATGAAAAACACCAATGGCTGTGCACAGTGCAAACAGATGAACAGAAGCAAACACAGTGAGAGCAGTGTGCATGGTTCTCGCATAGCAGAGCTTGTTCAACTTGACAGCTTCTAACATGGAAACAGAGCAAGCAGACAGCAATCCACATGCTCTGCTTGCTGCAAATGTGGAAAACAGACACCCCAGCATCAGAATCTCAGAAATCACTGAGAGAAGCAGAGAAATGCTGCAGGAGCATGTTTTCTTGCTTGAAAAAGTGAAAAACTCACTTGGGCCGTGCACAGCGCAAACCAATGAACAGAAGCAAACACAGTGAGAGCTGTGTGTATGGTTCTCGCAAAGCAGAGCTTGTTCACCTTGACAGCTTCTAACATGGAAACACAGCAAGCAGACCTCAGCCTACATTCTCTGCGTGTTGCAAAGATGGAAAACAGACACCCTAGTATCAGAATCTCAGAAATCACTGAGCGAAGCAGAGAAATGCTGCAGGACCATGCTTGCTTGCTTGAAAAAGTGAAAAACTTACTTGGGCTGTGCACAGTGCAAACAGATGAACAGAAGCATACATAGGGAGAGCAGTGTGCACTGTTCTCGCGAAGCAGAGCTTGTTCAACTTGACAGCTTCTAACATGGAAACACAGCAAGCAGACAGCAGCCCACATGCTCTGCTTGCTGCAAACATGGAAAACAGGCACACCAGTATCAGAATCTCAGAAATCACTGAGAGAAGCAGAGAAATTCTGCAGGTGCATGTTTTCTTGCTTGAAAAATTGAAAAACTTATTTGGGCTGTGCACAGTGCAAACCGATGAACAGAAGCATACACCGTGAGAACTGTGTGCACTGTTCTCGCAGAGCAGAGCTTGTTCAACTTTACAGCTTCTAAGATGGAAAGAGAGCAAGCAGACCTCAGCCCGCATTCTCTGCTTGTTGCAAACATGAAAAACAGATGCCCTAGCAGCATAATCTCAGAAATCACTGAGAAGCAGAGAAATGCTGCAGGTGCATGTTTGCTTGCTAGAACAAATGAAAAACTCAGATGGGCTGTGCACAGTGCAAACCGATGAACAGAAGTGTAGTGGTGTGAGAATTGTTTTACTAAGTTATTAAGTTATTTTTGTAAGATTTTTGAGTTAATTTTGTAATGATTTAGTTCACTGTATACCCCTGTGTTCTGTACTGGTTTTCCCCTTATGAGTTAGGTTGCTTAAACAGACGTTTTCTGTCTATGAATCCTCCCCTGCACCTGTCTTTGTCACTCCCTTCCCCCACTCCTCGTGGTCGACCTGTCTGTCACTTTGGACACCTTCCCTGGCTTTTGGAAAATTCCAGGCAGGGGGTCGAGTGATAGGCTGGGGCCCTTGGAATTCCCTCCCATCTTGTGTGGTTGGCCCCCTGTCGTAAAGTTTACACCCCCAGTTACAGCCCCCGTTGTCGTGACTGGCTGAACCGGTTGTCAGCCACCCCTGTTTCCACCCCACTTTAAAAAGCTCGTGCACCCCTGGCCCGGGGTCTCTTCTGGGCAGCAGGTCACAGGGGCAGAGCTCCCGGCTCTCTCCTCTCCAATAAACCTCATTTAAATCCTGCCTGCAAGAGTCCGGCTTTCTTCTGACTGCTGAGATCGCCATTGCTTCATCTCCGTGCCCATCGCAGGGCAGAAGGAGGCTTTCTTAGCTAGCCACTCTGCCCTAACACGCTGCTGCAGTGACATCTAGTGGACTGAGCTAGCTATTGCAGCGTGATTAACACGCGATTCGGACACTGCGACACAGAAGCACACACAGTGAGAGCTGTGTGCACTGTTCTCGCAAAGCAGAGCTTGTTCAACTTGACAGCTTCTAACATGGAAACACAGCAAGCAGACAGCAGCCCACATGCTCTGCTTGCTGCAAACATGGAAAACAGACACCCCAGCATCAGAATCACAGAAATCACTGAGAGAAGCCGAGAAATGCTGCAGCAGCATGTTTGCTTGCTAGGACAAATGAAAAACACCCAATGGCTGCGCACAGTGCAAACAGATGAACAGAAGTATACACAGCGAGAGCTCTGGGCACTGTTCTCGCAAAGCAGAGCTTGTTCAAATTGACACCCTCTAACATGGAATCACAGCAAGCAGACAGCAGCCCGCATGCTCTGCTTGTTGCAAACATGGAAAACATTCACCCCAGCATCAGAATCTCAGAAATCAGAGAGAGAAGCCGAGAAATGCTGCAAGAGCATTTTTGCTTGCTAGGACAAACGAAAAACACCAATGGCTGTGCACAGTGCAAACAGATGAACAGAAGCAAACACAGTGAGAGCTGTGTGTATGGTTCTCGCAAAGCAGAGCTTGTTCAACTTGACAGCTTCTAACATGGAAACACAGCAAGCAGACAGCAGCCCACATGCTCTGCTTGCTGCAAACATGGAAAACAGACACCCTAGCATCAGAATCTCAGAAATCAGTGGGAGAAGTAGAGAAATGCTGCAGGAGCATGTTTGCTTCCTAGGACAAATGAAAAACTCACATGGGCCATGCACAGTGCAAACGGATGAAAAGAAGCATACACAGCGAGAGCAGTGTGCACTGTTCTCGCAAAGCAGAGCTTGTTCAGCTTGCCAGCTTCTAACATGGAAAGAGAGCAAGCAGACAGCAGCCCACATGCTCTGCTTGTTATAAACATGGAAAACAGACACCCTAGCATCAGAATCTCAGAAATCACAGAGAGAAGTAGAGAAATGCTGCAGGAGCATGTTTTCTTGCTAGGACCAACGAAAAACACAAATGGGCTGTGCGCAGTGCAAACAGATGAACAGAAGCATGCACAGTGAGAGCTGTGTGCATGGTTCTCGCAGAGCAGAGCTTGTTCTACTTGACAGCTTCTAACATGGAAACACAGCAAGCAGACAGCAGCCCACATGCTCTGCTTGCGGCAAACATGGAAAACAGTCGCCCCAGCATCATAATCACAAAAATCAATGAGAGGAGCAGAGAAATGCTGCGGGGGCATGTTTTCTTGCTAGGACAAATGAAAACCTTACTTGGGCTGTGCACAGTGCAAACGGATGAACAGAAGCATACACAGTGAGAGCTGTGTGCACTGTTCTCGCACAGCAGAGCTTGTTCGACTTGACAGCTTCTAACATGGAAACAGAGCAAGCAGACAGCAATCCACATGCTCTGCTTGCTGCAAACGTGGAAAACAGACGCCCCAGCATCAGAATCTCAGAAATCACAGAGAGAAGCAGAGAAATGCTGCAGGAGCTTGTTTGCTTCCTAGGACAAATGAAAAACTCACATGGGCCATGCACAGTGCAAATGGATGAAAAGAAGCATACACAGCGAGAGCAGCGTGCACTGTTCTCGCAAAGCAGAGCTTGTTCAGCTTGCCAGCTTCTAACATGGAAAGAGAGCAAGCAGACAGCAGCCCACATGCTCTGCTTGCTGCAAACATGGAAAACAGACACCCTAGCATCAGAATCTCAGAAATCACTGAGAGAAGTAGAGAAATGCTGCAGGAGCATGTTTGCTTCCTAGGACAAATGAAAAACTCACATGGGCCATGCACAGTGCAAACGGATGAAAAGAAGCATACACAGCGAGAGCAGTGTGCACTGTTCTCGCAAAGCAGAGCTTGTTCAGCTTGCCAGCTTCTAACATGGAAAGAGAGCAAGCTGACAGCAGCCCACATGCTCTGCTTGTTATAAACATGGAAAACAGACACCCTAGCATCAGAATCTCAGAAATCACAGAGAGAAGTAGAGAAATGCTGCAGGAGCATGTTTGCTTCCTAGGACAAATGAAAAACTCACATGGGCCATGCAGAGTGCAAACGGATGAAAAGAAGCATACACAGCGAGAACAGTGTGCACTGTTCTCGCAAAGCAGAGCTTGTTCACCTTGACAGCTTCTAACATGGAAACACAGCAAGCAGACAGCAGCCCACACGCTCTGCTTGCTGCAAACATGGAAAACAGACACCCTAGCATCAGAATCTCAGAAATCACAGAGAGAAGTAGAGAAATGCTGCAGGAGCATGTTTTCTTGCTTGAAAAAGTGAAAAACTCACTTGGGCCGTGCACAGCGCAAACCAATGAACAGAAGCAAACACAGTGAGAGCTGTGTGTATGGTTCTCGCAAAGCAGAGCTTGTTCACCTTGACAGCTTCGAACATGGAAACACAGCAAGCAGACCTCAGCCTACATTCTCTGCGTGTTGCAAAGATGGAAAACAGACACCCTAGTATCAGAATCTCAGAAATCACTGAGCGAAGCAGAGAAATGCTGCAGGACCATGCTTGCTTGCTTGAAAAAGTGAAAAACTTACTTGGGCTGTGCACAGTGCAAACAGATGAACAGAAGCATACATAGCGAGAGCAGTGTGCACTGTTCTCGCGAAGCAGAGCTTGTTCAGCTTGCCAGCTTCTAACATGGAAAGAGAGCAAGCAGACAGCAGCCCACATGCTCTGCTTGTTATAAACATGGAAAACAGACACCCTAGCATCAGAATCTCAGAAATCACAGAGAGAAGTAGAGAAATGCTGCAGGAGCATGTTTTCTTGCTAGGACCAACGAAAAACACAAATGGGCTGTGCGCAGTGCAAACAGATGAACAGAAGCATACACAGTGAGAGCTGTGTGCATGGTTCTCGCAGAGCAGAGCTTGTTCTACTTGACAGCTTCTAACATGGAAACAGAGCAAGCAGACAGCAATCCACATGCTCTGCTTGCTGCAAATGTGGAAAACAGACACCCCAGCATCAGAATCTCAGAAATCACTGAGAGAAGCAGAGAAATGCTGCAGGAGCATGTTTTCTTGCTTGAAAAAGTGAAAAACTCACTTGGGCCGTGCACAGCGCAAACCAATGAACAGAAGCAAACACAGTGAGAGCTGTGTGTATGGTTCTCGCACAGCAGAGCTTGTTCACCTTGACAGCTTCTAACATGGAAACACAGCAAGCAGACCTCAGCCTACATTCTCTGCGTGTTGCAAAGATGGAAAACAGACACCCTAGCATCAGAATCTCAGAAATCACTGAGAGAAGCAGAGAAATGCTGCAGGAGCATGTTTGCTTCCTAGGACAAATGAAAAACTCACATGGGCCATGCACAGTGCAAACGGATGAACAGAAGCATACACAGTGAGAGCTGTGTGCACTGTTCTCGCACAGCAGAGCTTGTTCTACTTGACCGCTTCTAACATGGAAAGAGAGCAAGCAGACAGGAACCCACATGCTGTGCTTGCTGCAAACATGGAAAACAGACGCCCCAGCATCAGAATCTCAGAAATCACTGAGAGAAGCAGAGAAATGCTGCAGGAGCATGTTTGCTTGCTAGGACAAATGAAAAACACCAATGGCTGTGCACAGTGCAAACAGATGAACAGAAGCAAACACAGTGAGAGCAGTGTGCATGGTTCTCGCAGAGCAGAGCTTGTTCTACTTGACAGCTTCTAACATGGAAAGAGAGCAAGCAGACAGGAACCCACATGCTGTGCTTGCTGCAAACATGGAAAACAGACGCCCCAGCATCAGAATCTCAGAAATCACTGAGAGAAGCAGAGAAATGCTGCAGGAGCATGTTTGCTTGCTAGGACAAATGAAAAACACCAATGGCTGTGCACAGTGCAAACAGATGAACAGAAGCAAACACAGTGAGAGCAGTGTGCATGGTTCTCGCATAGCAGAGCTTGTTCAACTTGACAGCTTCTAACATGGAAACAGAGCAAGCAGACAGCAATCCACATGCTCTGCTTGCTGCAAACGTGGAAAACAGACACCCCAGCATCAGAATCTCAGAAATCACAGAGAGAAGCAGAGAAATGCTGCAGGAGCATGTTTTCTTGCTTGAAAAAGTGAAAAACTCACTTGGGCCGTGCACAGCGCGAACCAATGAACAGAAGCAAACACAGTGAGAGCTGTGTGTATGGTTCTCGCAAAGCAGAGCTTGTTCACCTTGACAGCTTCTAACATGGAAACACAGCAAGCAGACCTCAGCCTACATTCTCTGCGTGTTGCAAAGATGGAAAACAGACACCCTAGTATCAGAATCTCAGAAATCACTGAGCGAAGCAGAGAAATGCTGCAGGACCATGCTTGCTTGCTTGAAAAAGTGAAAAACTTACTTGGGCTGTGCACTGTGCAAACATATGAACAGAAGCATACATAGCGAGAGCAGTGTGCACTGTTCTCGCAAAGCAGAGCTTGTTCACCTTGACAGCTTCTAACATGGAAACACAGCAAGCAGACAGCAGCCCACATGCTGTGCTTGCTGCAAACATGGAAAACAGACACCCTAGCATCAGAATCTCAGAAATCACTGAGAGAAGCAGAGAAATGCTGCAGGAGCATGTTTGCTTCCTAGGACAAATGAAAAACTCACATGGGCCATGCACAGTGCAAACGGATGAACAGAAGCATACACAGTGAGAGCTGTGTGCACTGTTCTCGCACAGCAGAGCTTGTTCGACTTGACAGCTTCTAACATGGAAACAGGGCAAGCAGACTGCAGCCCACATGCTGTGCTTGCTGCAAACATGGAAAACAGACGCCCCAGCATCAGAATCTCAGAAATCACTGAGAGAAGCAGAGAAATGCTGCAGGAGCATGTTTGCTTGCTAGGACAAATGAAAAACACCAATGGCTGTGCACAGTGCAAACGGATGAACAGAAGCATACACAGTGAGAGCTGTGTGCACTGTTCTCGCACAGCAGAGCTTGTTCGACTTGACAGCTTCTAACATGGAAACAGAGCAAGCAGACTGCAGCCCACATGCTCTGCTTGCTGCAAACATGGAAAACAGACACCCTAGCATCAGAATCTCAGAAATCACTGAGAGAAGTAGAGAAATGCTGCAGGAGCATGTTTGCTTCCTAGGACAAATGAAAAACTCACATGGGCCATGCACAGTGCAAATGGATGAAAAGAAGCATACACAGCGAGAGCAGTGTGCACTGTTCTCGCAAAGCAGAGCTTGTTCAGCTTGCCAGCTTCTAACATGGAAAGAGAGCAAGCAGACAGCAGCCCACATGCTCTGCTTGTTATAAACATGGAAAACAGACACCCTAGCATCCGAATCTCAGAAATCACAGAGAGAAGTAGAGAAATGCTGCAGGAGCATGTTTTCTTGCTAGGACCAACGAAAAACACAAATGGGCTGTGCGCAGTGCAAACAGATGAACAGAAGCATACACAGTGAGAGCTGTGTGCATGGTTCTCGCAGAGCAGAGCTTGTTCTACTTGACAGCTTCTAACATGGAAACAGAGCAAGCAGACAGCAATCCACATGCTCTGCTTGCTGCAAATGTGGAAAACAGACACCCCAGCATCATAATCACAAAAATCAATGAGAGGAGCAGAGAAATGCTGCGGGGGCATGTTTTCTTGCTAGGACAAATGAAAACCTTACTTGGGCTGTGCACAGTGCAAACGGATGAACAGAAGCATACACAGTGAGAGCTGTGTGCACTGTTCTCGCACAGCAGAGCTTGTTCGACTTGACAGCTTCTAACATGGAAACAGAGCAAGCAGACAGCAATCCACAGGCTCTGCTTGCTGCAAACGTGGAAAACAGACGCCCCAGCATCAGAATCTCAGAAATCACTGAGAGAAGTAGAGAAATGCTGCAGGAGCTTGTTTGCTTCCTAGGACAAATGAAAAACTCACATGGGCCATGCACAGTGCAAATGGATGAAAAGAAGGATACACAGCGAGAGCAGCGTGCACTGTTCTCGCAAAGCAGAGCTTGTTCGACTTGCCAGCTTCTAACATGGAAAGAGAGCAAGCAGACAGCAGCCCACATGCTCTGCTTGTTATAAACATGGAAAACAGACACCCTAGCATCAGAATCTCAGAAATCACAGAGAGAAGTAGAGAAATGCTGCAGGAGCATGTTTTCTTGCTAGGACCAACGAAAAACACAAATGGGCTGTGCGCAGTGCAAACAGATGAACAGAAGCAAACACAGTGAGAGCTGTGTGTATGGTTCTCGCAAAGCAGAGCTTGTTCACCTTGACAGCTTCTAACATGGAAACACAGAAACAGACCTCAGCCTACATTCTCTGCGTGTTGCAAAGATGGAAAACAGACACCCTAGTATCAGAATCTCAGAAATCACTGAGCGAAGCAGAGAAATGCTGCAGGACCATGCTTGCTTGCTTGAAAAAGTGAAAAACTTACTTGGGCTGTGCACAGTGCAAACAGATGAACAGAAGCATACATAGCGAGAGCAGTGTGCACTGTTCTCGCGAAGCAGAGCTTGTTCACCTTGACAGCTTCTAACATGGAAACACAGCAAGCAGACAGCAGCCCACATGCTCTGCTTGCTGCAAACATGGAAAACAGACACCCTAGCATCAGAATCTCAGAAATCACTGAGAGAAGTAGAGAAATGCTGCAGGAGCATGTTTGCTTCCTAGGACAAATGAAAAACTCACATGGGCCATGCACAGTGCAAACGGATGAAAAGAAGCATACACAGCGAGAGCAGTGTGCACTGTTCTCGCAAAGCAGAGCTTGTTCAGCTTGCCAGCTTCTAACATGGAAAGAGAGCAAGCAGACAGCAGCCCACATGCTCTGCTTGTTATAAACATGGAAAACAGACACCCTAGCATCAGAATCTCAGAAATCACAGAGAGAAGTAGAGAAATGATGCAGGAGCATGTTTTCTTGCTAGGACCAACGAAAAACACAAATGGGCTGTGCGCAGTGCAAACAGATGAACAGAAGCATACACAGTGAGAGCTGTGTGCATGGTTCTCGCAGAGCAGAGCTTGTTCTACTTGACAGCTTCTAACATGGAAACACAGCAAGCAGACAGCAGCCCACATGCTCTGCTTGCGGCAAACATGGAAAACAGTCGCCCCAGCATCATAATCACAAAAATCAATGAGAGGAGCAGAGAAATGCTGCAGGGGCATGTTTTCTTGCTAGGACAAATTAAAACCTTACTTGGGCTGTGCACAGTGCAAACGTATGAACAGACGCATACACAGTGAGAGCTGTGTGCACTGTTCTCGCAAAGCAGAGCTTGTTCAACTTGACAGCTGCTAACATGGAAACACAGCAAGCAGACAGCAGCCCACATGCTCTGCTTGCTGCAAACATGGAAAACAGACACCCTAGCATCAGAATCTCAGAAATCACAGAGAGAAGTAGAGAAATGCTGCAGGAGCATGTTTTCTTGCTTGAAAAAGTGAAAAACTCACTTGGGCCGTGCACAGCGCAAACCAATGAACAGAAGCAAACACAGTGAGAGCTGTGTGTATGGTTCTCGCAAAGCAGAGCTTGTTCACCTTGACAGCTTCTAACATGGAAACACAGCAAGCAGACCTCAGCCTACATTCTCTGCGTGTTGCAAAGATGGAAAACAGACACCCTAGTATCAGAATCTCAGAAATCACTGAGCGAAGCAGAGAAATGCTGCAGGACCATGCTTGCTTGCTTGAAAAAGTGAAAAACTTACTTGGGCTGTGCACAGTGCAAACAGATGAACAGAAGCATACATAGCGAGAGCAGTGTGCACTGTTCTCGCGAAGCAGAGCTTGTTCACCTTGACAGCTTCTAACATGGAAACACAGCAAGCAGACAGCAGCCCACATGCTCTGCTTGCTGCAAACATGGAAAACAGACACCCTAGCATCAGAATCTCAGAAATCACTGAGAGAAGTAGAGAAATGCTGCAGGAGCATGTTTGCTTCCTAGGACAAATGAAAAACACAAATGGGCTGTGCGCAGTGCAAACAGATGAACAGAAGCATACACAGTGAGAGCTGTGTGCATGGTTCTCGCAGAGCAGAGCTTGTTCTACTTGACAGCTTCTAACATGGAAACAGAGCAAGCAGACAGCAATCCACATGCTCTGCTTGCTGCAAATGTGGAAAACAGACACCCCAGCATCAGAATCTCAGAAATCACTGAGAGAAGCAGAGAAATGCTGCAGGAGCATGTTTTCTTGCTTGAAAAAGTGAAAAACTCACTTGGGCCGTGCACAGCGCAAACCAATGAACAGAAGCAAACACAGTGAGAGCTGTGTGTATGGTTCTCGCACAGCAGAGCTTGTTCACCTTGACAGCTTCTAACATGGAAACACAGCAAGCAGACCTCAGCCTACATTCTCTGCGTGTTGCAAAGATGGAAAACAGACACCCTAGCATCAGAATCTCAGAAATCACTGAGAGAAGCAGAGAAATGCTGCAGGAGCATGTTTGCTTCCTAGGACAAATGAAAAACTCACATGGGCCATGCACAGTGCAAACGGATGAACAGAAGCATACACAGTGAGAGCTGTGTGCACTGTTCTCGCACAGCAGAGCTTGTTCTACTTGACCGCTTCTAACATGGAAAGAGAGCAAGCAGACAGGAACCCACATGCTGTGCTTGCTGCAAACATGGAAAACAGACGCCCCAGCATCAGAATCTCAGAAATCACTGAGAGAAGCAGAGAAATGCTGCAGGAGCATGTTTGCTTGCTAGGACAAATGAAAAACACCAATGGCTGTGCACAGTGCAAACAGATGAACAGAAGCAAACACAGTGAGAGCAGTGTGCATGGTTCTCGCAGAGCAGAGCTTGTTCTACTTGACAGCTTCTAACATGGAAAGAGAGCAAGCAGACAGGAACCCACATGCTGTGCTTGCTGCAAACATGGAAAACAGACGCCCCAGCATCAGAATCTCAGAAATCACTGAGAGAAGCAGAGAAATGCTGCAGGAGCATGTTTGCTTGCTAGGACAAATGAAAAACACCAATGGCTGTGCACAGTGCAAACAGATGAACAGAAGCAAACACAGTGAGAGCAGTGTGCATGGTTCTCGCATAGCAGAGCTTGTTCAACTTGACAGCTTCTAACATGGAAACAGAGCAAGCAGACAGCAATCCACATGCTCTGCTTGCTGCAAACGTGGAAAACAGACACTCCAGCATCAGAATCTCAGAAATCACAGAGAGAAGCAGAGAAATGCTGCAGGAGCATGTTTTCTTGCTTGAAAAAGTGAAAAACTCACTTGGGCCGTGCACAGCGCGAACCAATGAACAGAAGCAAACACAGTGAGAGCTGTGTGTATGGTTCTCGCAAAGCAGAGCTTGTTCACCTTGACAGCTTCTAACATGGAAACACAGCAAGCAGACCTCAGCCTACATTCTCTGCGTGTTGCAAAGATGGAAAACAGACACCCTAGTATCAGAATCTCAGAAATCACTGAGCGAAGCAGAGAAATGCTGCAGGACCATGCTTGCTTGCTTGAAAAAGTGAAAAACTTACTTGGGCTGTGCACTGTGCAAACATATGAACAGAAGCATATATAGCGAGAGCAGTGTGCACTGTTCTCGCGAAGCAGAGCTTGTTCACCTTGACAGCTTCTAACATGGAAACACAGCAAGCAGACAGCAGCCCACATGCTGTGCTTGCTGCAAACATGGAAAACAGACACCCTAGCATCAGAATCTCAGAAATCACTGAGAGAAGCAGAGAAATGCTGCAGGAGCATGTTTGCTTCCTAGGACAAATGAAAAACTCACATGGGCCATGCACAGTGCAAACGGATGAACAGAAGCATACACAGTGAGAGCTGTGTGCACTGTTCTCGCACAGCAGAGCTTGTTCGACTTGACAGCTTCTAACATGGAAACAGGGCAAGCAGACTGCAGCCCACATGCTGTGCTTGCTGCAAACATGGAAAACAGACGCCCCAGCATCAGAATCTCAGAAATCACTGAGAGAAGCAGAGAAATGCTGCAGGAGCATGTTTGCTTGCTAGGACAAATGAAAAACACCAATGGCTGTGCACAGTGCAAACGGATGAACAGAAGCATACACAGTGAGAGCTGTGTGCACTGTTCTCGCACAGCAGAGCTTGTTCGACTTGACAGCTTCTAACATGGAAACAGAGCAAGCAGACTGCAGCCCACATGCTCTGCTTGCTGCAAACATGGAAAACAGACACCCTAGCATCAGAATCTCAGAAATCACTGAGAGAAGTAGAGAAATGCTGCAGGAGCATGTTTGCTTCCTAGGACAAATGAAAAACTCACATGGGCCATGCACAGTGCAAATGGATGAAAAGAAGCATACACAGCGAGAGCAGTGTGCACTGTTCTCGCAAAGCAGAGCTTGTTCAGCTTGCCAGCTTCTAACATGGAAAGAGAGCAAGCAGACAGCAGCCCACATGCTCTGCTTGTTATAAACATGGAAAACAGACACCCTAGCATCCGAATCTCAGAAATCACAGAGAGAAGTAGAGAAATGCTGCAGGAGCATGTTTTCTTGCTAGGACCAACGAAAAACACAAATGGGCTGTGCGCAGTGCAAACAGATGAACAGAAGCATACACAGTGAGAGCTGTGTGCATGGTTCTCGCAGAGCAGAGCTTGTTCTACTTGACAGCTTCTAACATGGAAACAGAGCAAGCAGACAGCAATCCACATGCTCTGCTTGCTGCAAATGTGGAAAACAGACACCCCAGCATCATAATCACAAAAATCAATGAGAGGAGCAGAGAAATGCTGCGGGGGCATGTTTTCTTGCTAGGACAAATGAAAACCTTACTTGGGCTGTGCACAGTGCAAACGGATGAACAGAAGCATACACAGTGAGAGCTGTGTGCACTGTTCTCGCACAGCAGAGCTTGTTCGACTTGACAGCTTCTAACATGGAAACAGAGCAAGCAGACAGCAATCCACAGGCTCTGCTTGCTGCAAACGTGGAAAACAGACGCCCCAGCATCAGAATCTCAGAAATCACTGAGAGAAGTAGAGAAATGCTGCAGGAGCTTGTTTGCTTCCTAGGACAAATGAAAAACTCACATGGGCCATGCACAGTGCAAATGGATGAAAAGAAGGATACACAGCGAGAGCAGCGTGCACTGTTCTCGCAAAGCAGAGCTTGTTCGACTTGCCAGCTTCTAACATGGAAAGAGAGCAAGCAGACAGCAGCCCACATGCTCTGCTTGTTATAAACATGGAAAACAGACACCCTAGCATCAGAATCTCAGAAATCACAGAGAGAAGTAGAGAAATGCTGCAGGGGCATGTTTTCTTGCTAGGACCAACGAAAAACACAAATGGGCTGTGCGCAGTGCAAACAGATGAACAGAAGCAAACACAGTGAGAGCTGTGTGTATGGTTCTCGCAAAGCAGAGCTTGTTCACCTTGACAGCTTCTAACATGGAAACACAGAAACAGACCTCAGCCTACATTCTCTGTGTGTTGCAAAGATGGAAAACAGACACCCTAGTATCAGAATCTCAGAAATCACTGAGCGAAGCAGAGAAATGCTGCAGGACCATGCTTGCTTGCTTGAAAAAGTGAAAAACTTACTTGGGCTGTGCACAGTGCAAACAGATGAACAGAAGCATACATAGCGAGAGCAGTGTGCACTGTTCTCGCGAAGCAGAGCTTGTTCACCTTGACAGCTTCTAACATGGAAACACAGCAAGCAGACAGCAGCCCACATGCTCTGCTTGCTGCAAACATGGAAAACAGACACCCTAGCATCAGAATCTCAGAAATCACTGAGAGAAGTAGAGAAATGCTGCAGGAGCATGTTTGCTTCCTAGGACAAATGAAAAACTCACATGGGCCATGCACAGTGCAAACGGATGAAAAGAAGCATACACAGCGAGAGCAGTGTGCACTGTTCTCGCAAAGCAGAGCTTGTTCAGCTTGCCAGCTTCTAACATGGAAAGAGAGCAAGCAGACAGCAGCCCACATGCTCTGCTTGTTATAAACATGGAAAACAGACACCCTAGCATCAGAATCTCAGAAATCACAGAGAGAAGTAGAGAAATGATGCAGGAGCATGTTTTCTTGCTAGGACCAACGAAAAACACAAATGGGCTGTGCGCAGTGCAAACAGATGAACAGAAGCATACACAGTGAGAGCTGTGTGCATGGTTCTCGCAGAGCAGAGCTTGTTCTACTTGACAGCTTCTAACATGGAAACACAGCAAGCAGACAGCAGCCCACATGCTCTGCTTGCGGCAAACATGGAAAACAGTCGCCCCAGCATCATAATCACAAAAATCAATGAGAGGAGCAGAGAAATGCTGCAGGGGCATGTTTTCTTGCTAGGACAAATTAAAACCTTACTTGGGCTGTGCACAGTGCAAACGTATGAACAGACGCATACACAGTGAGAGCTGTGTGCACTGTTCTCGCACAGCAGAGCCTGTTCGACTTGACAGCTTCTAACATGGAAACAGAGCAAGCAGACAGCAATCCACAGGCTCTGCTTGCTGCAAACGTGGAAAACAGACGCCCCAGCATCAGAATCTCAGAAATCACTGAGAGAAGTAGAGAAATGCTGCAGGAGCATGTTTGCTTCCTAGGACAAATGAAAAACTCACATGGGCCATGCACAGTGCAAACGGATGAAAAGAAGCATACACAGCGAGAGCAGTGTGCACTGTTCTCGCAAAGCAGAGCTTGTTCAACTTGACAGCTGCTAACATGGAAACACAGCAAGCAGACAGCAGCCCACATGCTCTGCTTGCTGCAAACATGGAAAACAGACACCCTAGCATCAGAATCTCAGAAATCACAGAGAGAAGTAGAGAAATGCTGCAGGAGCATGTTTTCTTGCTTGAAAAAGTGAAAAACTCACTTGGGCCGTGCACAGCGCAAACCAATGAACAGAAGCAAACACAGTGAGAGCTGTGTGTATGGTTCTCGCAAAGCAGAGCTTGTTCACCTTGACAGCTTCTAACATGGAAACACAGCAAGCAGACCTCAGCCTACATTCTCTGCGTGTTGCAAAGATGGAAAACAGACACCCTAGTATCAGAATCTCAGAAATCACTGAGCGAAGCAGAGAAATGCTGCAGGACCATGCTTGCTTGCTTGAAAAAGTGAAAAACTTACTTGGGCTGTGCACAGTGCAAACAGATGAACAGAAGCATACATAGCGAGAGCAGTGTGCACTGTTCTCGCGAAGCAGAGCTTGTTCACCTTGACAGCTTCTAACATGGAAACACAGCAAGCAGACAGCAGCCCACATGCTCTGCTTGCTGCAAACATGGAAAACAGACACCCTAGCATCAGAATCTCAGAAATCACTGAGAGAAGTAGAGAAATGCTGCAGGAGCATGTTTGCTTCCTAGGACAAATGAAAAACTCACATGGGCCATGCACAGTGCAAACGGATGAAAAGAAGCATACACAGCGAGAGCAGTGTGCACTGTTCTCGCAAAGCAGAGCTTGTTCAGCTTGCCAGCTTCTAACATGGAAAGAGAGCAAGCAGACAGCAGCCCACATGCTCTGCTTGTTATAAACATGGAAAACAGACACCCTAGCATCAGAATCTCAGAAATCACAGAGAGAAGTAGAGAAATGCTGCAGGAGCATGTTTTCTTGCTAGGACCAACGAAAAACACAAATGGGCTGTGCGCAGTGCAAACAGATGAACAGAAGCAAACACAGTGAGAGCTGTGTGCATGGTTCTCGCAGAGCAGAGCTTGTTCGACTTGACAGCTTCTAACATGGAAACACAGCAAGCAGACAGCAGCCCACATGCTGTGCTTGCTGCAAACATGGAAAACAGACACCCTAGCATCAGAATCTCAGAAATCACTGAGAGAAGCAGAGAAATGCTGCAGGAGCATGTTTGCTTCCTAGGACAAATGAAAAACTCACATGGGCCATGCACAGTGCAAACGGATGAACAGAAGCATACACAGTGAGAGCAGTGTGCACTGTTCTCGCACAGCAGAGCTTGTTCGACTTGACAGCTTCTAACATGGAAACAGAGCAAGCAGACTGCAGCCCACATGCTGTGCTTGCTGCAAACATGGAAAACAGACGCCCCAGCATCAGAATCTCAGAAATCACTGAGAGAAGCAGAGAAATGCTGCAGGAGCATGTTTGCTTGCTAGGACAAATGAAAAACACCAATGGCTGTGCACAGTGCAAACGGATGAACAGAAGCATACACAGTGAGAGCTGTGTGCACTGTTCTCGCACAGCAGAGCTTGTTCGACTTGACAGCTTCTAACATGGAAACAGAGCAAGCAGACTGCAGCCCACATGCTCTGCTTGCTGCAAACATGGAAAACAGACACCCTAGCATCAGAATCTCAGAAATCACTGAGAGAAGTAGAGAAATGCTGCAGGAGCATGTTTGCTTCCTAGGACAAATGAAAAACTCACATGGGCCATGCACAGTGCAAACGGATGAAAAGAAGCATACACAGCGAGAGCAGTGTGCACTGTTCTCGCAAAGCAGAGCTTGTTCAGCTTGCCAGCTTCTAACATGGAAACACAGCAAGCAGACAGCAGCCCACATGCTCTGCTTGTTATAAACATGGAAAACAGACACCCTAGCATCAGAATCTCAGAAATCACAGAGAGAAGTAGAGAAATGCTGCAGGAGCATGTTTTCTTGCTAGGACCAACGAAAAACACAAATGGGCTGTGCGCAGTGCAAACAGATGAACAGAAGCATACACAGTGAGAGCTGTGTGCATGGTTCTCGCAGAGCAGAGCTTGTTCTACTTGACAGCTTCTAACATGGAAACAGAGCAAGCAGACAGCAATCCACATGCTCTGCTTGCTGCAAATGTGGAAAACAGACACCCCAGCATCATAATCACAAAAATCAATGAGAGGAGCAGAGAAATGCTGCGGGGGCATGTTTTCTTGCTAGGACAAATGAAAACCTTACTTGGGCTGTGCACAGTGCAAACGGATGAACAGAAGCATACACAGTGAGAGCTGTGTGCACTGTTCTCGCACAGCAGAGCTTGTTCGACTTGACAGCTTCTAACATGGAAACAGAGCAAGCAGACAGCAATCCACAGGCTCTGCTTGCTGCAAACGTGGAAAACAGACGCCCCAGCATCAGAATCTCAGAAATCACTGAGAGAAGTAGAGAAATGCTGCAGGAGCTTGTTTGCTTCCTAGGACAAATGAAAAACTCACATGGGCCATGCACAGTGCAAATGGATGAAAAGAAGGATACACAGCGAGAGCAGCGTGCACTGTTCTCGCAAAGCAGAGCTTGTTCGACTTGCCAGCTTCTAACATGGAAAGAGAGCAAGCAGACAGCAGCCCACATGCTCTGCTTGTTATAAACATGGAAAACAGACACCCTAGCATCAGAATCTCAGAAATCACAGAGAGAAGTAGAGAAATGCTGCAGGAGCATGTTTTCTTGCTAGGACCAACGAAAAACACAAATGGGCTGTGCGCAGTGCAAACAGATGAACAGAAGCAAACACAGTGAGAGCTGTGTGTATGGTTCTCGCAAAGCAGAGCTTGTTCACCTTGACAGCTTCTAACATGGAAACACGGCAAGCAGACAGCAGCCCACATGCTCTGCTTGCGGCAAACATGGAAAACAGTCACCCTAGTATCAGAATCTCAGAAATCACTGAGCGAAGCAGAGAAATGCTGCAGGACCATGCTTGCTTGCTTGAAAAAGTGAAAAACTTACTTGGGCTGTGCACTGTGCAAACATATGAACAGAAGCATACATAGCGAGAGCAGTGTGCACTGTTCTCGCGAAGCAGAGCTTGTTCACCTTGACAGCTTCTAACATGGAAACACAGCAAGCAGACAGCAGCCCACATGCTCTGCTTGCTGCAAACATGGAAAACAGACACCCTAGCATCAGAATCTCAGAAATCACTGAGAGAAGTAGAGAAATGCTGCAGGAGCATGTTTGCTTCCTAGGACAAATGAAAAACTCACATGGGCCATGCACAGTGCAAACGGATGAAAAGAAGCATACACAGCGAGAGCAGTGTGCACTGTTCTCGCAAAGCAGAGCTTGTTCAGCTTGCCAGCTTCTAACATGGAAAGAGAGCAAGCAGACCGCAGCCCACATGCTCTGCTTGTTATAAACATGGAAAACAGACACCCTAGCATCAGAATCTCAGAAATCACAGAGAGAAGTAGAGAAATGCTGCAGGAGCATGTTTTCTTGCTAGGACCAACGAAAAACACAAATGGGCTGTGCGCAGTGCAAACAGATGAACAGAAGCATACACAGTGAGAGCTGTGTGCATGGTTCTCGCAGAGCAGAGCTTGTTCTACTTGACAGCTTCTAACATGGAAACACAGCAAGCAGACAGCAGCCCACATGCTCTGCTTGCGGCAAACATGGAAAACAGTCGCCCCAGCATCATAATCACAAAAATCAATGAGAGGAGCAGAGAAATGCTGCAGGGGCATGTTTTCTTGCTAGGACAAATTAAAACCTTACTTGGGCTGTGCACAGTGCAAACGTATGAACAGACGCATACACAGTGAGAGCTGTGTGCACTGTTCTCGCACAGCAGAGCTTGTTCGACTTGACAGCTTCTAACATGGAAACAGAGCAAGCAGACAGCAATCCACAGGCTCTGCTTGCTGCAAACGTGGAAAACAGACGCCCCAGCATCAGAATCTCAGAAATCACTGAGAGAAGTAGAGAAATGCTGCAGGAGCATGTTTGCTTCCTAGGACAAATGAAAAACTCACATGGGCCATGCAGAGTGCAAACGGATGAAAAGAAGCATACACAGCGAGAGCAGTGTGCACTGTTCTCGCAAAGCAGAGCTTGTTCAACTTGACAGCTGCTAACATGGAAACACAGCAAGCAGACAGCAGCCCACATGCTCTGCTTGCTGCAAACATGGAAAACAGACACCCTAGCATCAGAATCTCAGAAATCACAGAGAGAAGTAGAGAAATGCTGCAGGAGCATGTTTTCTTGCTTAAAAAAGTGAAAAACTCACTTGGGCCGTGCACAGCGCAAACCAATGAACAGAAGCAAACACAGTGAGAGCTGTGTGTATGGTTCTCGCAAAGCAGAGCTTGTTCACCTTGACAGCTTCTAACATGGAAACACAGCAAGCAGACCTCAGCCTACATTCTCTGCGTGTTGCAAAGATGGAAAACAGACACCCTAGTATCAGAATCTCAGAAATCACTGAGCGAAGCAGAGAAATGCTGCAGGACCATGCTTGCTTGCTTGAAAAAGTGAAAAACTTACTTGGGCTGTGCACAGTGCAAACAGATGAACAGAAGCATACATAGCGAGAGCAGTGTGCACTGTTCTCGCGAAGCAGAGCTTGTTCACCTTGACAGCTTCTAACATGGAAACACAGCAAGCAGACAGCAGCCCACATGCTCTGCTTGCTGCAAACATGGAAAACAGACACCCTAGCATCAGAATCTCAGAAATCACTGAGAGAAGTAGAGAAATGCTGCAGGAGCATGTTTGCTTCCTAGGACAAATGAAAAACTCACATGGGCCATGCACAGTGCAAACGGATGAAAAGAAGCATACACAGCGAGAGCAGTGTGCACTGTTCTCGCAAAGCAGAGCTTGTTCAGCTTGCCAGCTTCTAACATGGAAAGAGAGCAAGCAGACAGCAGCCCACATGCTCTGCTTGTTATAAACATGGAAAACAGACACCCTAGCATCAGAATCTCAGAAATCACAGAGAGAAGTAGAGAAATGCTGCAGGAGCATGTTTTCTTGCTAGGACCAACGAAAAACACAAATGGGCTGTGCGCAGTGCAAACAGATGAACAGAAGCATACACAGTGAGAGCTGTGTGCATGGTTCTCGCAGAGCAGAGCTTGTTCGACTTGACAGCTTCTAACATGGAAACACAGCAAGCAGACAGGAACCCACATGCTGTGCTTGCTGCAAACATGGAAAACAGTCGCCCCAGCATCATAATCACAAAAATCAATGAGAGGAGCAGAGAAATGCTGCGGGGGCATGTTTTCTTGCTAGGACAAATGAAAACCTTACTTGGGCTGTGCACAGTGCAAGCGGATGAACAGAAGCATACACAGTGAGAGCTGTGTGCACTGTTCTCGCACAGCAGAGCTTGTTCGACTTGACAGCTTCTAACATGGAAACAGAGCAAGCAGACAGCAATCCACAGGCTCTGCTTGCTGCAAACGTGGAAAACAGACGCCCCAGCATCAGAATCTCAGAAATCACTGAGAGAAGTAGAGAAATGCTGCAGGAGCATGTTTGCTTCCTAGGACAAATGAAAAACTCACATGGGCCATGCACAGTGCAAACGGATGAAAAGAAGCATACACAGCGAGAGCAGCGTGCACTGTTCTCGCACAGCAGAGCTTGTTCAGCTTGCCAGCTTCTAACATGGAAAGAGAGCAAGCAGACAGCAGCTCACATGCTCTGCTTGTTATAAACATGGAAAACAGACACCCTAGCATCAGAATCTAAGAAATCACTGAGAGAAGTAGAGAAATGCTGCAGGAGCATGTTTTCTTGCTAGGACCAACGAAAAACACAAGTGGGCTGTGCGCAGTGCAAACAGATGAACAGAAGCATACACAGTGAGAGCTGTGTGCATGGTTCTCGCAGAGCAGAGCTTGTTCTACTTGACAGCTTCTAACATGGAAACACAGCAAGCAGACAGCAGCCCACATGCTCTGCTTGCGGCAAACATGGAAAACAGTCGCCCCAGCATCATAATCACAAAAATCAATGAGAGGAGCAGAGAAATGCTGCGGGGGCATGTTTTCTTGCTAGGACAAATGAAAACCTTACTTGGGCTGTGCACAGTGCAAACGGATGAACAGAAGCATACACAGTGAGAGCTGTGTGCACTGTTCTCGCACAGCAGAGCTTGTTCGACTTGACAGCTTCTAACATGGAAACAGAGCAAGCAGACAGCAATCCACAGGCTCTGCTTGCTGCAAACGTGGAAAACAGACGCCCCAGCATCAGAATCTCAGAAATCACTGAGAGAAGTAGAGAAATGCTGCAGGAGCTTGTTTGCTTCCTAGGACAAATGAAAAACTCACATGGGCCATGCACAGTGCAAATGGATGAAAAGAAGCATACACAGCGAGAGCAGCGTGCACTGTTCTCGCAAAGCAGAGCTTGTTCAGCTTGCCAGCTTCTAACATGGAAAGAGAGCAAGCAGACAGCAGCCCACATGCTCTGCTTGTTATAAACATGGAAAACAGACACCCTAGCATCAGAATCTCAGAAATCACTGAGAGAAGTAGAGAAATGCTGCAGGAGCATGTTTGCTTCCTAGGACAAATGAAAAACTCACATGGGCCATGCACAGTGCAAACGGATGAAAAGAAGCATACACAGCGAGAGCAGTGTGCACTGTTCTCGCAAAGCAGAGCTTGTTCACCTTGACAGCTTCTAACATGGAAACACAGCAAGCAGACAGCAGCCCACACGCTCTGCTTGCTGCAAACATGGAAAACAGACACCCTAGCATCAGAATCTCAGAAATCACAGAGAGAAGCAGAGAAATGCTGCAGGAGCATGTTTTCTTGCTTGAAAAAGTGAAAAACTCACTTGGGCCGTGCACAGTGCAAACCAATGAACAGAAGCATACACAGTGAGAGCTGTGTGTATGGTTCTCGCAAAGCAGAGCTTGTTCACCTTGACAGCTTCGAACATGGAAACACAGCAAGCAGACCTCAGCCTACATTCTCTGCGTGTTGCAAAGATGGAAAACAGACACCCTAGTATCAGAATCTCAGAAATCACTGAGCGAAGCAGAGAAATGCTGCAGGACCATGCTTGCTTGCTTGAAAAAGTGAAAAACTTACTTGGGCTGTGCACAGTGCAAACAGATGAACAGAAGCATACATAGCGAGAGCAGTGTGCACTGTTCTCGCGAAGCAGAGCTTGTTCAGCTTGCCAGCTTCTAACATGGAAAGAGAGCAAGCAGACAGCAGCCCACATGCTCTGCTTGTTATAAACATGGAAAACAGACACCCTAGCATCAGAATCTCAGAAATCACAGAGAGAAGTAGAGAAATGCTGCAGGAGCATGTTTTCTTGCTAGGACCAACGAAAAACACAAATGGGCGGTGCGCAGTGCAAACAGATGAACAGAAGCATACACAGTGAGAGCTGTGTGCATGGTTCTCGCAGAGCAGAGCTTGTTCTACTTGACAGCTTCTAACATGGAAAGAGAGCAAGCAGACAGGAACCCACATTCTGTGCTTGCTGCAAACATGGAAAACAGACGCCCCAGCATCAGAATCTCAGAAATCACTGAGAGAAGCAGAGAAATGCTGCAGGAGCATGTTTGCTTGCTAGGACAAATGAAAAACACCAATGGCTGTGCACAGTGCAAACAGATGAACAGAAGCAAACACAGTGAGAGCAGTGTGCATGGTTCTCGCATAGCAGAGCTTGTTCAACTTGACAGCTTCTAACATGGAAACAGAGCAAGCAGACAGCAATCCACATGCTCTGCTTGCTGCAAATGTGGAAAACAGACACCCCAGCATCAGAATCTCAGAAATCACTGAGAGAAGCAGAGAAATGCTGCAGGAGCATGTTTTCTTGCTTGAAAAAGTGAAAAACTCACTTGGGCCGTGCACAGCGCAAACCAATGAACAGAAGCAAACACAGTGAGAGCTGTGTGTATGGTTCTCGCACAGCAGAGCTTGTTCACCTTGACAGCTTCTAACATGGAAACACAGCAAGCAGACAGCAGCCCACATGCTGTGCTTGCTGCAAACATGGAAAACAGACACCCTAGCATCAGAATCTCAGAAATCACTGAGAGAAGCAGAGAAATGCTGCAGGAGCATGTTTGCTTCCTAGGACAAATGAAAAACTCACATGGGCCATGCACAGTGCAAACGGATGAACAGAAGCATACACAGTGAGAGCTGTGTGCACTGTTCTCGCACAGCAGAGCTTGTTCGACTTGACAGCTTCTAAAATGGAAACAGAGCAAGCAGACTGCAGCCCACATGCTGTGCTTGCTGCAAACATGGAAAACAGACGCCCCAGCATCAGAATCTCAGAAATCACTGAGAGAAGCAGAGAAATGCTGCAGGAGCATGTTTGCTTGCTAGGACAAATGAAAAACACCAATGGCTGTGCACAGTGCAAACGGATGAACAGAAGCATACACAGTGAGAGCTGTGTGCACTGTTCTCGCACAGCAGAGCTTGTTCGACTTGACAGCTTCTAACATGGAAACAGAGCAAGCAGACTGCAGCCCACATGCTCTGCTTGCTGCAAACATGGAAAACAGACACCCTAGCATCAGAATCTCAGAAATCACTGAGAGAAGTAGAGAAATGCTGCAGGAGCATGTTTGCTTCCTAGGACAAATGAAAAACTCACATGGGCCATGCACAGTGCAAACGGATGAAAAGAAGCATACACAGCGAGAGCAGTGTGCACTGTTCTCGCAAAGCAGAGCTTGTTCAGCTTGCCAGCTTCTAACATGGAAAGAGAGCAAGCAGACAGCAGCCCACATGCTCTGCTTGTTATAAACATGGAAAACAGACACCCTAGCATCAGAATCTCAGAAATCACAGAGAGAAGTAGAGAAATGCTGCAGGAGCATGTTTTCTTGCTAGGACCAACGAAAAACACAAATGGGCTGTGCGCAGTGCAAACAGATGAACAGAAGCATACACAGTGAGAGCTGTGTGCATGGTTCTCGCAGAGCAGAGCTTGTTCTACTTGACAGCTTCTAACATGGAAACAGAGCAAGCAGACAGCAATCCACATGCTCTGCTTGCTGCAAATGTGGAAAACAGACACCCCAGCATCAGAATCTCAGAAATCACTGAGAGAAGCAGAGAAATGCTGCAGGAGCATGTTTGCTTCCTAGGACAAATGAAAAACTCACATGGGCCATGCACAGTGCAAACGGATGAAAAGAAGCATACACAGCGAGAGCAGTGTGCACTGTTCTCGCAAAGCAGAGCTTGTTCACCTTGACAGCTTCTAACATGGAAACACAGCAAGCAGACAGCAGCCCACATGCTCTGCTTGCGGCAAACATGGAAAACAGTCGCCCCAGCATCATAATCACAAAAATCAATGAGAGGAGCAGAGAAATGCTGCGGGGGCATGTTTTCTTGCGAGGACAAATGAAAACCTTACTTGGGCTGTGCACAGTGCAAACGGATGAACAGAAGCATACACAGTGAGAGCTGTGTGCACTGTTCTCGCACAGCAGAGCTTGTTCGACTTGACAGCTTCTAACATGGAAACAGAGCAAGCAGACAGCAATCCACAGGCTCTGCTTGCTGCAAACGTGGAAAACAGACGCCCCAGCATCAGAATCTCAGAAATCACTGAGAGAAGTAGAGAAATGCTGCAGGAGCTTGTTTGCTTCCTAGGACAAATGAAAAACTCACATGGGCCATGCACAGTGCAAATGGATGAAAAGAAGGATACACAGCGAGAGCAGCGTGCACTGTTCTCGCAAAGCAGAGCTTGTTCGACTTGCCAGCTTCTAACATGGAAAGAGAGCAAGCAGACAGCAGCCCACATGCTCTGCTTGTTATAAACATGGAAAACAGACACCCTAGCATCAGAATCTCAGAAATCACAGAGAGAAGTAGAGAAATGCTGCAGGAGCATGTTTTCTTGCTAGGACCAACGAAAAACACAAATGGGCTCTGCGCAGTGCAAACAGATGAACAGAAGCAAACACAGTGAGAGCTGTGTGTATGGTTCTCGCAAAGCAGAGCTTGTTCACCTTGACAGCTTCTAACATGGAAACACAGAAACAGACCTCAGCCTACATTCTCTGCGTGTTGCAAAGATGGAAAACAGACACCCTAGTATCAGAATCTCAGAAATCACTGAGCGAAGCAGAGAAATGCTGCAGGACCATGCTTGCTTGCTTGAAAAAGTGAAAAACTTACTTGGGCTGTGCACAGTGCAAACAGATGAACAGAAGCATACATAGCGAGAGCAGTGTGCACTGTTCTCGCGAAGCAGAGCTTGTTCACCTTGACAGCTTCTAACATGGAAACACAGCAAGCAGACAGCAGCCCACATGCTGTGCTTGCTGCAAACATGGAAAACAGACACCCTAGCATCAGAATCTCAGAAATCACTGAGAGAAGTAGAGAAATGCTGCAGGAGCATGTTTGCTTCCTAGGACAAATGAAAAACTCACATGGGCCATGCACAGTGCAAACGGATGAAAAGAAGCATACACAGCGAGAGCAGTGTGCACTGTTCTCGCAAAGCAGAGCTTGTTCAGCTTACCAGCTTCTAACATGGAAAGAGAGCAAGCAGACAGCAGCCCACATGCTCTGCTTGTTATAAACATGGAAAACAGACACCCTAGCATCAGAATCTCAGAAATCACAGAGAGAAGTAGAGAAATGATGCAGGAGCATGTTTTCTTGCTAGGACCAACGAAAAACACAAATGGGCTGTGCGCAGTGCAAACAGATGAACAGAAGCATACACAGTGAGAGCTGTGTGCATGGTTCTCGCAGAGCAGAGCTTGTTCTACTTGACAGCTTCTAACATGGAAACACAGCAAGCAGACAGCAGCCCACATGCTCTGCTTGCGGCAAACATGGAAAACAGTCGCCCCAGCATCATAATCACAAAAATCAATGAGAGGAGCAGAGAAATGCTGCAGGGGCATGTTTTCTTGCTAGGACAAATTAAAACCTTACTTGGGCTGTGCACAGTGCAAACGTATGAACAGACGCATACACAGTGAGAGCTGTGTGCACTGTTCTCGCACAGCAGAGCTTGTTCGACTTGACAGCTTCTAACATGGAAACAGAGCAAGCAGACAGCAATCCACAGGCTCTGCTTGCTGCAAACGTGGAAAACAGACGCCCCAGCATCAGAATCTCAGAAATCACTGAGAGAAGTAGAGAAATGCTGCAGGAGCATGTTTGCTTCCTAGGACAAATGAAAAACTCACATGGGCCATGCAGAGTGCAAACGGATGAAAAGAAGCATACACAGCGAGAGCAGTGTGCACTGTTCTCGCAAAGCAGAGCTTGTTCAACTTGACAGCTGCTAACATGGAAACACAGCAAGCAGACAGCAGCCCACATGCTCTGCTTGCTGCAAACATGGAAAACAGACACCGTAGCATCAGAATCTCAGAAATCACAGAGAGAAGTAGAGAAATGCTGCAGGAGCATGTTTTCTTGCTTGAAAAAGTGAAAAACTCACTTGGGCCGTGCACAGCGCAAACCAATGAACAGAAGCAAACACAGTGAGAGCTGTGTGTATGGTTCTCGCAAAGCAGAGCTTGTTCACCTTGACAGCTTCTAACATGGAAACACAGCAAGCAGACCACAGCCTACATTCTCTGCGTGTTGCAAAGATGGAAAACAGACACCCTAGTATCAGAATCTCAGAAATCACTGAGCGAAGCAGAGAAATGCTGCAGGACCATGCTTGCTTGCTTGAAAATGTGAAAAACTTACTTGGGCTGTGCACAGTGCAAACAGATGAACAGAAGCATACATAGCGAGAGCAGTGTGCACTGTTCTCGCGAAGCAGAGCTTGTTCACCTTGACAGCTTCTAACATGGAAACACAGCAAGCAGACAGCAGCCCACATGCTCTGCTTGCTGCACACATGGAAAACAGACACCCTAGCATCAGAATCTCAGAAATCACTGAGAGAAGTAGAGAAATGCTGCAGGAGCATGTTTGCTTCCTAGGACAAATGAAAAACTCACATGGGCCATGCACAGTGCAAACGGATGAAAAGAAGCATACACAGCGAGAGCAGTGTGCACTGTTCTCACAAAGCAGAGCTTGTTCAGCTTGCCAGCTTCTAACATGGAAAGAGAGCAAGCAGACAGCAGCCCACATGCTCTGCTTGTTATAAACATGGAAAACAGACACCCTAGCATCAGAATCTCAGAAATCACAGAGAGAAGTAGAGAAATGCTGCAGGAGCATGTTTTCTTGCTAGGACCAACGAAAAACACAAATGGGCTGTGCGCAGTGCAAACAGATGAACAGAAGCATACACAGTGAGAGCTGTGTGCATGGTTCTCGCAGAGCAGAGCTTGTTCTACTTGACAGCTTCTAACATGGAAAGAGAGCAAGCAGACAGGAACACACATGCTGTGCTTGCTGCAAACATGGAAAACAGACGCCCCAGCATCAGAATCTCAGAAATCACTGAGAGAAGCAGAGAAATGCTGCAGGAGCATGTTTGCTTGCTAGGACAAATGAAAAACACCAATGGCTGTGCACAGTGCAAACAGATGAACAGAAGCAAACACAGTGAGTGCAGTGTGCATGGTTCTCGCATAGCAGAGCTTGTTCAACTTGACAGCTTCTAACATGGAAACAGAGCAAGCAGACAGCAATCCACATGCTCTGCTTGCTGCAAATGTGGAAAACAGACACCCCAGCATCAGAATCTCAGAAATCACTGAGAGAAGCAGAGAAATGCTGCAGGAGCATGTTTTCTTGCTTGAAAAAGTGAAAAACTCACTTGGGCCGTGCACAGCGCAAACCAATGAACAGAAGCAAACACAGTGAGAGCTGTGTGTATGGTTCTCGCAAAGCAGAGCTTGTTCACCTTGACAGCTTCTAACATGGAAACACAGCAAGCAGACCTCAGCCTACATTCCCTGCGTGTTACAAAGATGGAAAACAGACACCCTAGTATCAGAATCTCAGAAATCACTGAGCGAAGCAGAGAAATGCTGCAGGACCATGCTTGCTTGCTTGAAAAAGTGAAAAACTTACTTGGGCTGTGCACAGTGCAAACAGATGAACAGAAGCATACATAGCGAGAGCAGTGTGCACTGTTCTCGCGAAGCAGAGCTTGTTCACCTTGACAGCTTCTAACATGGAAACACAGCAAGCAGACAGCAGCCCACATGCTCTGCTTGCTGCAAACATGGAAAACAGACACCCTAGCATCAGAATCTCAGAAATCACTGAGAGAAGAAGAGAAATGCGGCAGGAGCATGTTTGCTTCCTAGGACAAATGAAAAACTCACATGGGCCATGCACAGTGCAAACGGATGAAAAGAAGCATACACAGCGAGAGCAGTGTGCACTGTTCTCGCAAAGCAGAGCTTGTTCAGCTTGCCAGCTTCTAACATGGAAACACAGCAAGCAGACAGCAGCCCACATGCTCTGCTTGTTATAAACATGGAAAACAGACACCCTAGCTTCAGAATCTCAGAAATCACTGAGAGAAGTAGAGAAATGCTGCAGGAGCATGTTTTCTTGCTAGGACCAACGAAAAACACAAATGGGCTGTGCGCAGTGCAAACAGATGAACAGAAGCAAACACAGTGAGAGCTGTGTGCATGGTTCTCGCAGAGCAGAGCTTGTTCACCTTGACAGCTGCTAACATGGAAACACAGCAAGCAGACAGCAGCCCACATGCTCTGCTTGCTGCAAACATGGAAAACAGACACCCTAGCATCAGAATCTCAGAAATCACAGAGAGAAGTAGAGAAATGCTGCAGGAGCATGTTTTCTTGCTTGAAAAAGTGAAAAACTCACTTGGGCCGTGCACAGCGCAAACCAATGAACAGAAGCAAACACAGTGAGAGCTGTGTGTATGGTTCTCGCAAAGCAGAGCTTGTTCACCTTGACAGCTTCTAACATGGAAACACAGCAAGCAGACCTCAGCCTACATTCTCTGCGTGTTGCAAAGATGGAAAACAGACACCCTAGTATCAGAATCTCAGAAATCACTGAGCGAAGCAGAGAAATGCTGCAGGACCATGCTTGCTTGCTTGAAAAAGTGAAAAACTTACTTGGGCTGTGCACAGTGCAAACAGATGAACAGAAGCATACATAGCGAGAGCAGTGTGCACTGTTCTCGCGAAGCAGAGCTTGTTCACCTTGACAGCTTCTAACATGGAAACACAGCAAGCAGACAGCAGCCCACATGCTCTGCTTGCGGCAAACATGGAAAACAGACACCCTAGCATCAGAATCTCAGAAATCACTGAGAGAAGTAGAGAAATGCTGCAGGAGCATGTTTGCTTCCTAGGACAAATGAAAAACTCACATGGGCCATGCACAGTGCAAACGGATGAAAAGAAGCATACACAGCGAGAGCAGTGTGCACTGTTCTCACAAAGCAGAGCTTGTTCAGCTTGCCAGCTTCTAACATGGAAAGAGAGCAAGCAGACAGCAGCCCACATGCTCTGCTTGTTATAAACATGGAAAACAGACACCCTAGCATCAGAATCTCAGAAATCACAGAGAGAAGTAGAGAAATGCTGCAGGAGCATGTTTTCTTGCTAGGACCAACGAAAAACACAAATGGGCTGTGCGCAGTGCAAACAGATGAACAGAAGCATACACAGTGAGAGCTGTGTGCATGGTTCTCGCAGAGCAGAGCTTGTTCTACTTGACAGCTTCTAACATGGAAAGAGAGCAAGCAGACAGGAACACACATGCTGTGCTTGCTGCAAACATGGAAAACAGACGCCCCAGCATCAGAATCTCAGAAATCACTGAGAGAAGCAGAGAAATGCTGCAGGAGCATGTTTGCTTGCTAGGACAAATGAAAAACACCAATGGCTGTGCACAGTGCAAACAGATGAACAGAAGCAAACACAGTGAGAGCAGTGTGCATGGTTCTCGCATAGCAGAGCTTGTTCAACTTGACAGCTTCTAACATGGAAACAGAGCAAGCAGACAGCAATCCACATGCTCTGCTTGCTGCAAATGTGGAAAACAGACACCCCAGCATCAGAATCTCAGAAATCACTGAGAGAAGCAGAGAAATGCTGCAGGAGCATGTTTTCTTGCTTGAAAAAGTGAAAAACTCACTTGGGCCGTGCACAGCGCCAACCAATGAACAGAAGCAAACACAGTGAGAGCTGTGTGTATGGTTCTCGCAAAGCAGAGCTTGTTCACCTTGCCAGCTTCTAACATGGAAACACAGCAAGCAGACCTCAGCCTACATTCTCTGCGTGTTGCAAAGATGGAAAACAGACACCCTAGTATCAGAATCTCAGAAATCACTGAGCGAAGCAGAGAAATGCTGCAGAACCATGCTTGCTTGCTTGAAAAAGTGAAAAACTTACTTGGGCTGTGCACTGTGCAAACATATGAACAGAAGCATACATAGCGAGAGCAGTGTGCACTGTTCTCGCGAAGCAGAGCTTGTCCACCTTGACAGCTTCTAACATGGAAACACAGCAAGCAGACAGCAGCCCACATGCTCTGCTTGCTGCAAACATGGAAAACAGACACCCTAGCATCAGAATCTCAGAAATCACTGAGAGAAGCAGAGAAATGCTGCAGGAGCATGTTTGCTTGCTAGGACAAATGAAAAACACCAATGGCTGTGCACAGTGCAAACGGATGAACAGAAGCAAACACAGTGAGAGCTGTGTGCATGGTTCTCGCATAGCAGAGCTTGTTCAACTTGACAGCTTCTAACACGGAAAGAGAGCAAGCAGACAGGAACCCACATGCTGTGCTTGCTGCAAACATGGAAAACAGACGCCCCAGCATCAGAATCTCAGAAATCACTGAGAGAAGCAGAGAAATGCTGCAGGACCATGCTTGCTTGCTTGAAAAAGTGAAAAACTTACTTGGGCTGTGCACAGTGCAAAGAGATGAACAGAAACATACATAGCGAGAGCAGTGTGCACTGTTCTCGCAAAGCAGAGCTTGTTCACCTTGACAGCTTCTAACATGGAAAGAGAGCAAGCAGACAGCAGCCCACATGCTCTGCTTGTTATAAACATGGAAAACGGACACCCTAGCATCAGAATCTCAGAAATCACTGAGAGAAGTAGAGAAATGCTGCAGGAGCATGTTTTCTTGCTAGGAACAAAGAAAAACACAAATGGGCTGTGCGCAGTGCAAACACATGAACAGAAGCATACACAGTGAGAGCTGTGTGCATGGTTCTCGCAGAGCAGAGCTTGTTCTACTTGACAGCTTCTAACAGGGAAACACAGCAAGCAGACAGCAGCCCACATGCTCTGCTTGCGGCAAACATGGAAAACAGTCGCCCCAGCATCATAATCACAAAAATCAATGAGAGGAGCAGAGAAATGCTGCGGGGGCATGTTTTCTTGCTAGGACAAATGAAAACCTTACTTGGGCTGTGCACAGTGCAAACGGATGAACAGAAGCAAACACAGTGAGAGCTGTGTGCATGGTTCTCGCAGAGCAGAGCTTGTTGTACTTGACAGCTTCTAACATGGAAACAGAGCAAGCAGACAGGAACCCACATGCTGTGCTTGCTGCAAACATGGAAAACAGACGCCCCAGCATCAGAATCTCAGAAATCACTGAGAGAAGCAGAGAAATGCTGCAGGAGCATGTTTTCTTGCTTGAAAAAGTGAAAAACTCACTTGGGCCGTGCACAGCGCAAACCAATGAACAGAAGCAAACACAGTGAGAGCTGTGTGTATGGTTCTCGCAAAGCAGAGCTTGTTCACCTAGACAGCTTCTAACATGGAAACACAGCAAGCAGACCTCAGCCTACATTCCCTGCGTGTTACAAAGATGGAAAACAGACACCCCAGCATCAGAATCTCAGAAATCACTGAGCGAAGCAGAGAAATGCTGCAGGACCATGCTTGCTTGCTTGAAAAAGTGAAAAACTTACTTGGGCTGTGCACAGTGCAAACAGATGAACAGAAGCATACATAGCGAGAGCAGTGTGCACTGTTCTCGCGAAGCAGAGCTTGTTCACCTTGACAGCTTCTAACATGGAAACACAGCAAGCAGACAGCAGCCCACATGCTCTGCTTGCTGCAAACATGGAAAACAGACACCCTAGCATCAGAATCTCAGAAATCACTGAGAGAAGCAGAGAAATGCTGCAGGAGCATGTTTGCTTGAAAAAGGACAAATGAAAAACACCAATGGCTGTGCACAGTGCAAACGGATGAACAGAAGCAAACACAGTGAGAGCTGTGTGCATGGTTCTCGCATAGCAGAGCTTGTTCAACTTGACAGCTTCTAACATGGAAAGAGAGCAAGCAGACAGGAACCCACATGCTGTGCTTGCTGCAAACATGGAAAACAGACGCCCCAGCATCAGAATCTCAGAAATCACTGAGAGAAGCAGAGAAATGCTGCAGGAGAATGTTTTCTTGCTTGAAAAAGTGAAAAACTCACTTGGGCCGTGCACAGCGCAAACCAATGAACAGAAGCAAACACAGTGAGAGCTGTGTGTATGGTTCTCGCAAAGCAGAGCTTGTTCACCTTGACAGCTTCTAACATGGAAACACAGCAAGCAGACCTCAGCCTACATTCTCTGCATGTTGCAAAGATGGAAAACAGTCACCCTAGTATCAGAATCTCAGAAATCACTGAGCGAAGCAGAGAAATGCTGCAGGACCATGCTTGCTTGCTTGAAAAAGTGAAAAACTTACTTGGGCTGTGCACAGTGCAAACAGATGAACAGAAGCATACATAGCGAGAGCAGTGTGCACTGTTCTCGCAAAGCAGAGCTTGTTCAGCTTGCCAGCTTCTAACATGGAAAGAGAGCAAGCAGACAGCAGCCCACATGCTCTGCTTGTTATAAACATGGAAAACGGACACCCTAGCATCAGAATCTCAGAAATCACAGAGAGAAGTAGAGAAATGCTGCAGGAGCATGTTTTCTTGCTAGGAACAACGAAAAACACAAATGGGCTGTGCGCAGTGCAAACAGATGAACAGAAGCATACACAGTGAGAGCTGTGTGCATGGTTCTCGCAGAGCAGAGCTTGTTCTACTTGACAGCTTCTAACATGGAAACACAGCAAGCAGACAGCAGCCCACATGCTCTGATTGCGGCAAACATGGAAAACAGTCGCCCCAGCATCATAATCACAAATATCAATGAGAGGAGCAGAGAAATGCTGCGGGGGCATGTTTTCTTGCTAGGACCAACGAAAAACACAAATGGGCTGAGCGCAGTGCAAACAGATGAACAGAAGCATACACAGTGAGAGCTGTGTGCATGGTTCTCGCAGAGCAGAGCTTGTTCTACTTGACAGCTTCTAACATGGAAACACAGCAAGCAGACAGCAGCCCACATGCTCTGCTTGCTGCAAACATGGAAAACAGACACCCTAGCATCAGAATCTCAGAAATCACTGAGAGAAGCAGAGAAATGCTGCAGGAGCATGTTTGCTTGCTAGGACAAATGAAAAACACCAATGGCTGTGCACAGTGCAAACGGATGAACAGAAGCAAACCCAGTGAGAGCTGTGTGCATGGTTCTCGCATAGCAGAGCTTGTTCAACTTGACAGCTTCTAACATGGAAAGAGAGCAAGCAGACAGGAACCCACATGCTGTGCTTGCTGCAAACATGGAAAACAGACGCCCCAGCATCAGAATCTCAGAAATCACTGAGAGAAGCAGAGAAATGCTGCAGGAGCATGTTTTCTTGCTTGAAAAAGTGAAAAACTCACTTGGGCCGTTCACAGCGCAAACCAATGAACAGAAGCAAACACAGTGAGAGCTGTGTGTATGGTTCTCGCAAAGCAGAGCTTGTTCACCTTGACAGCTTCTAACATGGAAACACAGCAAGCAGACCTCAGCCTACATTCCCTGCGTGTTACAAAGATGGAAAACAGACACCCTAGTATCAGAATCTCAGAAATCACTGAGCGAAGCAGAGAAATGCTGCAGGACCATGCTTGCTTGCTTGAAAAAGTGAAAAACTTACTTGGGCTGTGCACAGTGCAAACAGATGAACAGAAGCATACATAGCGAGAGCAGTGTGCACTGTTCTCGCGAAGCAGAGCTTGTTCACCTTGACAGCTTCTAACATGGAAACACAGCAAGCAGACAGCAGCCCACATGCTCTGCTTGCTGCAAACATGGAAAACAGACACCCTAGCATCAGAATCTCAGAAATCACTGAGAGAAGTAGAGAAATGCTGCAGGAGCATGTTTGCTTCCTAGGACAAATGAAAAACTCACATGGGCCATGCACAGTGCAAACGGATGAAAAGAAGCATACACAGCGAGAGCAGTGTGCACTGTTCTCGCAAAGCAGAGCTTGTTCAGCTTGCCAGCTTCTAACATGGAAAGAGAGCAAGCAGACAGCAGCCCACATGCTCTGCTTGTTATAAACATGGAAAACAGACACCCTAGCATCAGAATCTCAGAAATCACAGAGAGAAGTAGAGAAATGCTGCAGGAGCATGTTTTCTTGCTAGGACCAACGAAAAACACAAATGGGCTGTGCGCAGTGCAAACAGATGAACAGAAGCAAACACAGTGAGAGCTGTGTGCATGGTTCTCGCAGAGCAGAGCTTGTTCTACTTGACAGCTTCTAACAAGGAAACACGGCAAGCAGACAGCAGCCCACATGCTCTGCTTGCGGCAAACATGGAAAACAGTCGCCCCAGCATCATAATCACAAAAATCAATGAGAGGAGCAGAGAAATGCTGCGGGGGCATGTTTTCTTGCTAGGACAAATGAAAACCTTACTTGGGCTGTGCACAGTGCAAACGGATGAACAGAAGCATACACAGTGAGAGCTGTGTGCACTGTTCTCGCACAGCAGAGCTTGTTCGACTTGACAGCTTCTAACATGGAAACAGAGCAAGCAGACAGGAACCCACATGCTGTGCTTGCTGCAAACATGGGAAACAGACGCCCCAGCATCAGAATCTCAGAAATCACTGAGAGAAGCAGAGAAATGCTGCAGGAGCATGTTTTCTTGCTTGAAAAAGTGAAAAACTCGATTGGGCCGTGCACAGCGCAAACCAATGAACAGAAGCAAACACAGTGAGAGCTGTGTGTATGGTTCTCGCAAAGCAGAGCTTGTTCACCTTGACAGCTTCGAACATGGAAACACAGCAAGCAGACCTCAGCCTACATTCTCTGCGTGTTGCAAAGATGGAAAACAGACACCCTAGTATCAGAATCTCAGAAATCACTGAGCGAAGCAGAGAAATGCTGCAGAACCATGCTTGCTTGCTTGAAAAAGTGAAAAACTTACTTGGGCTGTGCACTGTGCAAACATATGAACAGAAGCATACATAGCGAGAGCAGTGTGCACTGTTCTCGCGAAGCAGAGCTTGTTCACCTTGACAGCTTCTAACATGGAAACACAGCAAGCAGACAGCAGCCCACATGCTCTGCTTGCTGCAAACATGGAAAACAGACACCCTAGCATCAGAATCTCAGAAATCACTGAGAGAAGCAGAGAAATGCTGCAGGAGCATGTTTGCTTGAAAAAGGACAAATGAAAAACACCAATGGCTGTGCACAGTGCAAACGGATGAACAGAAGCAAACACAGTGAGAGCTGTGTGCATGGTTCTCGCATAGCAGAGCTTGTTCAACTTGACAGCTTCTAACATGGAAAGAGAGCAAGCAGACAGGAACCCACATGCTGTGCTTGCTGCAAACATGGAAAACAGACACCCCAGCATCAGAATCTCAGAAATCACTGAGAGAAGCAGAGAAATGCTGCAGGAGCATGTTTTCTTGCTTGAAAAAGTGAAAAACTCACTTGGGCCGTGCACAGCGCAAACCAATGAACAGAAGCAAACACAGTGAGAGCTGTGTGTATGGTTCTCGCAAAGCAGAGCTTGTTCACCTTGACAGCTTCTAACATGGAAACACAGCAAGCAGACCTCAGCCTACATTCTCTGCATGTTGCAAAGATGGAAAACAGTCACCCTAGTATCAGAATCTCAGAAATCACTGAGCGAAGCAGAGAAATGCTGCATAACCATGCTTGCTTGCTTGAAAAAGTGAAAAACTTACTTGGGCTGTGCACAGTGCAAACAGATGAACAGAAGCATACATAGCGAGAGCAGTGTGCACTGTTCTCGCAAAGCAGAGCTTGTTCAGCTTGCCAGCTTCTAACATGGAAAGAGAGCAAGCAGACAGCAGCCCACATGCTCTGCTTGTTATAAACATGGAAAACGGACACCCTATCATCAGAATCTCAGAAATCACAGAGAGAAGTAGAGAAATGCTGCAGGAGCATGTTTTCTTGCTAGGAACAACGAAAAACACAAATGGGCTGTGCGCAGTGCAAACAGATGAACAGAAGCATACACAGTGAGAGCTGTGTGCATGGTTCTCGCAGAGCAGAGCTTGTTCTACTTGACAGCTTCTAACATGGAAACACAGCAAGCAGACAGCAGCCCACATGCTCTGCTTGCGGCAAACATGGAAAACAGTCGCCGGAGCATCATAATCACAAAAATCAATGAGAGGAGCAGAGAAATGCTGCGGGGGCATGTTTTCTTGCTGGGACAAATGAAAACCTTACTTGGGCTGTGCACAGTGCAAACGGATGAACAGAAGCATACACAGTGAGAGCTGTGTGCACTGTTCTCGCACAGCAGAGCTTGTTCGACTTGACAGCTTCTAACATGGAAACAGAGCAAGCAGACAGCAATCCACATGCTCTGCTTGCTGCAAATGTGGAAAACAGACACCCCAGCATCAGAATCTCAGAAATCACAGAGAGAAGTAGAGAAATGCTGCAGGAGCATGTTTTCTTGCTTGAAAAAGTGAAAAAATCACTTGGGCCGTGCACAGCGCAAACCGATGAACAGAAGCAAACACAGTGAGAGCTGTGTGCATGGTTCTCGCAGAGCAGAGCTTGTTCTGCTTGACAGCTTCTGACATGGAAACACAGCAAGCAGACCTCAGCCTACATTCTCTGCGTTTTGCAATGATGGAAAACAGACACCCTAGTATCAGAATCTCAGAAATCACTGAGCGAAGCATAGAAATGCTGCAGGACCATGCTTGCTTGCTTGAAAAAGTGAAAAACTTACTTGGGCTGTGCACAGTGCAAACAGATGAACAGATGCATACATAGCGAGAGCAGTGTGCACTGTTCTCGCGAAGCAGAGCTTGTTCACCTTGACAGCTTCTAACATGGAAACACAGCAAGCAGACAGCAGCCCACATGCTCTGCTTGCTGCAAACATGGAAAACAGACACCCTAGTATCAGAATCTCAGAAATCACTGAGCGAAGCATAGAAATGCTGCAGGACCATGCTTGCTTGCTTGAAAAAGTGAAAAACTTACTTGGGCTGTGCACAGTGCAAACAGATGAACAGAAGCATACATAGCGAGAGCAGTGTGCACTGTTCTCGCGAAGCAGAGCTTGTTCACCTTGACAGCTTCTAACATGGAAACACAGCAAGCAGACAGCAGCCCACATGCTCTGCTTGCTGCAAACATGGAAAACAGACACCCTAGCATCAGAATCTCAGAAATCACTGAGAGAAGTAGAGAAATGCTGCAGGAGCATGTTTGCTTCCTAGGACAAATGAAAAACTCACATGGGCCATGCACAGTGCAAACGGATGAAAAGAAGCATACACAGCGAGAGCTGTGTGCATGGTTCTCGCAGAGCAGAGCTTGTTCTACTTGACAGCTTCTAACATGGAAACAGAGCAAGCAGACAGCAATCCACATGCTCTGCTTGCTGCAAATGTGGAAAACAGACACCCCAGCATCAGAATCTCAGAAATCACTGAGAGAAGCAGAGAAATGCTGCAGGAGCATGTTTTCTTGCTTGAAAAAGTGAAAAACTCAATTAGGCCGTGCACAGCGCGAGCCAATGAACAGAAGCAAACACAGTGAGAGCTGTGTGTATGGTTCTCGCAAAGCAGAGCTTGTTCACCTTGACAGCTTCTGACATGGAAAGAGAGCAAGCAGACCTCAGCCTACATTCTCTGCGTGTTGCAAAGATGGAAAACAGACACCCTAGTATCAGAATCTCAGAAATCACTGAGCGAAGCAGAGAAATGCTGCAGGACCATGCTTGCTTGCTTGAAAAAGTGAAAAACTTACTTGGGCTGTGCACAGTGCAAACAGATGAACAGAAGCATGCACAGCGAGAGCAGTGTGCACTGTTCTCGCAAAGCAGAGCTTGTTCAGCTTGCCTGCTTCTAACATGGAAAGAGAGCAAGCAGACAGCAGTCCACATGCTCTGCTTGTTATAAACATGGAAAACAGACACCCTAGCATCAGAATCTCAGAAATCACAGAGAGATGTAGGGAAATGCTGCAGGAGCATGTTTTCTTGCTAGGACCAACGAAAAACATAAATGGGCTGAGCGTAGTGCAAACAGATGAACAGAAGCATACACAGTGAGAGCTGTGTGCACGGTTCTCGCAGAGCAGAGCTTGTTCTACTTGACAGCTTCTAACATGGAAACACAGCAAGCAGACAGCAGCCCACATGCTCTGCTTGCTGCAAACATGGAAAACAGACACCCTAGCATCAGAATCTCAGAAATCACTGAGAGAAGTAGAGAAATGCTGCAGGAGCATGTTTGCTTCCTAGGACAAATGAAAAACTCACATGGGCCATGCACAGTGCAAACGGATGAAAAGAAGCATACACAGCGAGAGCAGTGTGCACTGTTCTCGCAAAGCAGAGCTTGTTCAGCTTGCCAGCTTCTAACATGGAAACACAGCAAGCAGACAGCAGCCCACATGCTCTGCTTGTTATAAACATGGAAAACAGACACCCTAGCATCAGAATCTCAGAAATCACAGAGAGAAGTAGAGAAATGCTGCAGGAGCATGTTTTCTTGCTAGGACCAACGAAAAACACAAATGGGCTGTGCGCAGTGCAAACAGATGAACAGAAGCATACACAGTGAGAGGTGTGTGCACTGTTCTCGCAAAGCAGAGCTTGTTCAGCTTGCCAGCTTCTAACATGGAAAGAGAGCAAGCAGACAGGAACCCACATGCTGTGCTTGCTGCAAACATGGAAAACAGACACCCTAGCATCAGAATCTCAGAAATCACTGAGAGAAGTAGAGAAATGCTGCAGGAGCATGTTTGCTTCCTAGGACAAATGAAAAACTCACATGGGCCATGCATAGTGCAAACGGATGAACAGAAGCATACACAGTGAGAGCTGTGTGCACTGTTCTCGCAAAGCAGAGCTTGTTCAGCTTGCCAGCTTCTAACATGGAAAGAGAGCAAGCAGACAGGAACCCACATGCTGTGCTTGCTGCAAACATGGAAAACAGACGCCCCAGCATCAGAATCTCAGAAATCACTGAGAGAAGCAGAGAAATGCTGCAGGAGCATGTTTTCTTGCTTGAAAAAGTGAAAAACTCACTTGGACCGTGCACAGTGCAAACCGATGAACAGAAGCATACACATTGAGAGCTGTGTGTATGGTTCTCGCAAAGCAGAGCTTGTTCACCTTGACAGCTTCTAACATGGAAACACAGCAAGCAGACAGCAGCCCACATGCTCTGCTTCTTATAAACATGGAAAACAGACACCCTAGCATCAGAATCTCAGAAATCACAGAGAGAAGTAGAGAAATGCTGCAGGAGCATGTTTTCTTGCTAGGACCAACGAAAAACACAAATGGGCTGTGCACAGTGCAAACAGATGAACAGAAGCATACACAGTGAGAGCTGTGTGCATGGTTCTCGCAGAGCAGAGCTTGTTCTACTTGACAGCTTCTGACATGGAAAGAGAGCAAGCAGACAGGAAACCACATGCTGTGCTTGCTGCAAACATGGAAAACAGACGCCCCAGCATCAGAATCTCAGAAATCACTGAGAGAAGCCGAGAAATGCTGCAGGACCATGCTTGCTTGCGTGAAAAGGTGAAAAACTTACTTGGGCTGTGCACAGTGCAAACAGATGAACAGAAGCATACACAGTGAGAGCAGTGTGCACTGTTCTCGCAAAGCAGAGCTTGTTCAGCTTGCCAGCTTCTAACATGGAAAGAGAGCAAGCAGACAGCAGCCCACATGCTCTGCTTGTTATAAATATGGAAAACAGACACCCTAGCATCAGAATCTCAGAAATCACAGAGAGAAGTAGAGAAATGCTGCAGGAGCATGTTTTCTTGCTAGGACAAACGAAAAACACAAATGGGCTGTGCGCAGTGCAAACAGATGAACAGAAGCATACACAGTGAGAGTTGTGTGCATGGTTCTCGCAGAGCAGAGCTTGTTCAACTTGACAGCTTCTAACATGGAAAGAGAGCAAGCAGACAGCAGCCCACATGCTCTGCTTGTTATAGACATGGAAAACAGACACCTTAGCATCAGAATCTCAGAAAACACAGAGAGAAGCAGAGAAATTCTGCAGGAGCATGTTTTCTTGCTAGGACAAATGAAAACCTTACTTGGGCTGTGAACAGAGCAAACGGATGAACAGAAGCATACACAGCGAGTGCAGTGTTCACTGGTCTCGGAGAGCAGAGCTTGTTCAACTTGACAGCTTCTAACATGGAAACGGAACAAGCAGACATGAACCCTCATGCTCTGCTTGCTGCAAAGATGGAAAACAGACACCCTAGTATCAGAATCTCAGAAATCACTGAGAGAAGCAGAGAAATTCTGCAGGTGCATGTTTTCTTGCTTGAAAAATTGAAAAACTTATTTGGGCTGTGCACAGTGCAAACCGATGAACAGAAGCATACACAGTGAGAACTGTGTGCACTGTTCTCGCAGAGCAGAGCTTGTTCAACTTTACAGCTTCTAAGATGGAAAGAGAGCAAGCAGACCTCAGCCCGCATTCTCTGCTTGTTGCAAACATGAAAAACAGATGCCCTAGCAGCATAATCTCAGAAATCACTGAGAGAAGCAGAGAAATGCTGCAGGTGCATGTTTGCTTGCTAGAACAAATGAAAAACTCAGATGGGCTGTGCACAGTGCAAACCGATGAACAGAAGTGTAGTGGTGTGAGAATTGTTTTACTAAGTTATTAAGTTATTTTTGTAAGATTTTTGAGTTAATTTTGTAATGATTTAGTTCACTGTATACCCCTGTGTTCTGTACTGGTTTTCCCCTTATGAGTTAGGTTGCTTAAACAGACGTTTTCTGTCAATGAATCCTCCCCTGCACCTGTCTTTGTCACTCCCTTCCCCCACTCCTCGTGGTCGACCTGTCTGTCACTTTGGACACCTTCCCTGGCTTTTGGAAAATTCCAGGCAGGGGGTCGAGTGATAGGCTGGGGCCCTTGGAATTCCCTCCCATCTTGTGTGGTTGGCCCCCTGTCGTAAAGTTTACACCCCCAGTTACACCCCCCGTTGTCGTGACTGGCTGAACCGGTTGTCAGCCACCCCTGTTTCCACCCCACTTTAAAAAGCTCGTGCACCCCTGGCCCGGGGTCTCTTCTGGGCAGCAGGTCACAGGGGCAGAGCTCCCGGCTCTCTCCTCTCCAATAAACCTCATTTAAATCCTGCCTACAAGAGTCCGGCTTTCTTCTGACTGCTGAGATCGCCATTGCTTCATCTCCGGGCCCATCGCAGGGCAGAAGGATGCTTTCTTAGCTAGCCACTTTGCCCTAACACGCTGCTGCAATGACATCTAGTGGACTGAGATAGCTATTGCAGCGTGATTAACACGCGATTCGGACACTGCGACACAGAAGCACACACACTGAGAGCTGTGGGCACTGTTCTCGCAAAGCAGAGCTTGTTCTGCTTGCCAGCTTCTAACATGGAAAGAGAGCAAGCAGACAGCAGCCCACATGCTCTGCTTGCTGCAAACATGGAAAACAGACACCCCAGCATCAGAATCTCAAAAATCACTGAGAGAAGCCGAGAAATGCTGCAGGAGCATGTTTTCTTGCTAGGACCAACGAAAAACACAAATGGGCTGTGCACAGTGCAAACAGATGAACAGAAGCATACACAGTGAGAGCTGTGTGCATGGTTCTCGCAGAGCAGAGCTTGTTCTACTTGACAGCTTCTGACATGGAAAGAGAGCAAGCAGACAGGAAACCACATGCTGTGCTTGCTGCAAACATGGAAAACAGACGCCCCAGCATCATAATCTCAGAAATCACTGAGAGAAGCCGAGAAATGCTGCAGGACCATGCTTGCTTGCATGAAAAGGTGAAAAACTTACTTGGGCTGTGCACAGTGCAAACAGATGAACAGAAGCATACATAGCGAGAGCAGTGTGCACTGTTCTCGCGAAGCAGAGCTTGTTCACCTTGACAGCTTCTAACATGGAAACACAGCAAGCAGACAGCAGCCCACATGCTCTGCTTGCTGCAAACATGGAAAACAGACACCCTAGCATCAGAATCTCAGAAATCACTGAGAGAAGTAGAGAAATGCTGCAGGAGCATGTTTGCTTCCTAGGACAAATGAAAAACTCACATGGGCCATGCACAGTGCAAACGGATGAAAAGAAGCATACACAGCGAGAGCAGTGTGCACTGTTCTCGCAAAGCAGAGCTTGTTCAACTTGACAGCTTCTAACATGGAAAGAGAGCAAGCAGACAGCAGCCCACATGCTCTGCTTGTTATAGACATGGAAAACAGACACCTTAGCATCAGAATCTCAGAAAACACAGAGAGAAGCAGAGAAATTCTGCAGGAGCATATTTTCTTGCTAGGACAAATGAAAACCTTACTTGGGCTGTGAACAGAGCAAACGGATGAACAGAAGCATACACAGCGAGTGCAGTGTTCACTGGTCTCGGAGAGCAGAGCTTGTTCAACTTGACAGCTTCTAACATGGAAAGAGAGCAAGCAGACAGCAGCCCACATGCTCTGCTTGCTGCAAACATGGAAAACAGACACCCCAGCATCAGAATCTCAAAAATCACTGAGAGAAGCCGAGAAATGCTGCAGGAGCATGTTTTCTTGCTAGGACCAACGAAAAACACAAATGGGCTGTGCACAGTGCAAACAGATGAACAGAAGCATACACAGTGAGAGCTGTGTGCATGGTTCTCGCAGAGCAGAGCTTGTTCTACTTGACAGCTTCTGACATGGAAAGAGAGCAAGCAGACAGGAAACCACATGCTCTGCTTGCTGCAAACATGGAAAACAGACGCCCCAGCATCATAATCTCAGAAATCACTGAGAGAAGCCGAGAAATGCTGCAGGACCATGCTTGCTTGCATGAAAAGGTGAAAAACTTACTTGGGCTGTGCACAGTGCAAACCGATGAACAGAAGCATACACAGTGAGAACTGTGTGCACTGTTCTCGCAGAGCAGAGCTTGTTCAACTTTACAGCTTCTAAGATGGAAAGAGAGCAAGCAGACCTCAGCCCGCATTCTCTGCTTGTTGCAAACATGAAAAACAGATGCCCTAGCAGCATAATCTCAGAAATCACTGAGAGAAGCAGAGAAATGCTGCAGGTGCATGTTTGCTTGCTAGAACAAATGAAAAACTCAGATGGGCTGTGCACAGTGCAAACCGATGAACAGAAGTGTAGTGGTGTGAGAATTGTTTTACTAAGTTATTAAGTTATTTTTGTAAGATTTTTGAGTTAATTTTGTAATGATTTAGTTCACTGTATACCCCTGTGTTCTGTACTGGTTTTCCCCTTATGAGTTAGGTTGCTTAAACAGACGTTTTCTGTCAATGAATCCTCCCCTGCACCTGTCTTTGTCACTCCCTTCCCCCACTCCTCGTGGTCGACCTGTCTGTCACTTTGGACACCTTCCCTGGCTTTTGGAAAATTCCAGGCAGGGGGTCGAGTGATAGGCTGGGGCCCTTGGAATTCCCTCCCATCTTGTGTGGTTGGCCCCCTGTCGTAAAGTTTACACCCCCAGTTACACCCCCCGTTGTCGTGACTGGCTGAACCGGTTGTCAGCCACCCCTGTTTCCACCCCACTTTAAAAAGCTCGTGCACCCCTGGCCCGGGGTCTCTTCTGGGCAGCAGGTCACAGGGGCAGAGCTCCCGGCTCTCTCCTCTCCAATAAACCTCATTTAAATCCTGCCTGCAAGAGTCCGGCTTTCTTCTGACTGCTGAGATCGCCATTGCTTCATCTCCGGGCCCATAGCAGGGCAGAAGGATGCTTTCTTAGCTAGCCACTTTGCCCTAACACGCTGCTGCAATGACATCTAGTGGACTGAGATAGCTATTGCAGCGTGATTAACACGCGATTCGGACACTGCGACACAGAAGCACACACACTGAGAGCTGTGGGCACTGTTCTCGCAAAGCAGAGCTTGTTCTGCTTGCCAGCTTCTAACATGGAAAGAGAGCAAGCAGACAGCAGCCCACATGCTCTGCTTGCTGCAAACATGGAAAACAGACACCCCAGCATCAGAATCTCAAAAATCACTGAGAGAAGCCGAAAAATGCTGCAGGAGCATGTTTTCTGGCTAGGGCCAATGAAAACCTTACTTGGGCTGTGCACAGTGCAAACAGATGAACAGAAGCATACACAGCGAGAGCTCTGGGCACTGTTCTCGCAAAGCAGAGCTTGTTCAAATTGACACCCTCTAACATGGAGCTACAGCAAGCAGACAGCAGCCCGCATGCTCTGCTTGTTGCAAACACGGAAAACATTCACCCCAGCATCAGAATCTCAGAAATCAGTGAGAGAAGCCGAGAAATGCTGCAAGAGCATGTTTGCTTGCTAGGACAAATGAAAAACACCAATGGCTGTGCACAGTGCAAACAGATGAACAGAAGCAAACACAGTGAGAGCAGTGTGCATGGTTCTCGCATAGCAGAGCTTGTTCAACTTGACAGCTTCTAACATGGAAAGAGAGCAAGCAGACAGGAACCCACATGCTGTGCTTGCTGCAAACATGGAAAACAGACGCCCCAGCATCAGAATCTCAGAAATCACTGAGAGAAGCAGAGAAATGCTGCAGGAGCATGTTTTCTTGCTTGAAAAAGTGAAAAACTCACTTGGGCCGTGCACAGTGCAAACCAACGAACAGAAGCAAACACAGTGAGAGCTGTGTGTATGGTTCTCGCAAAGCAGAGCGTGTTCACCTTGACAGCTTCTAACATGGAAACACAGCAAGCAGACCTCAGCCTACATTCTCTGCGTGTTGTAAAGATGGAAAACAGACACCCTAGTATCAGAATCTCAGAAATCACTGAGCGAAGCAGAGAGATGCTGCAGGACCATGCTTGCTTGCTTGAAAAAGTGAAAAACTTACTTGGGCTGTGCACAGTGCAAACAGATGAACAGAAGCATACATAGCGAGAGCAGTGTGCACTGTTCTCGCGAAGCAGAGCTTGTTCACCTTGACAGCTTCTAACATGGAAACACAGCAAGCAGACAGCAGCCCACATGCTCTGCTTGCTGCAAACATGGAAAACAAACACCCTAGCATCAGAATCTTAGAAATCACTGAGAGAAGTAGAGAAATGCTGCAGGAGCATGTTTGCTTCCTAGGACAAATGAAAAACTCACATGGGCCATGCACAGTGCAAACGGATGAAAAGAATTATACACAGCGAGAGCAGTGTGCACTGTTCTCGCAAAGCAGAGCTTGTTCAGCTTGCCAGCTTCTAACATGGAAAGAGAGCAAGCAGACAGCAGCCCACATGCTCTGCTTGTTATAAACATGGAAAACAGACACCCTAGCATCAGAATCTCAGAAATCACAGAGAGAAGTAGAGAAATGCTGCAGGAGCATGTTTTCTTGCTAGGACCAACGAAAAACACAAATGGGCTGTGCGCAGTGCAAACAGATGAACAGAAGCATACACAGTGAGAGCTGTGTGCATGGTTCTCGCAGAGCAGAGCTTGTTCTACTTGACAGCTTCTAACATGGAAACACAGCAAGCAGACAGCAGCCCACATGCTCTGCTTGCGGCAAACATGGAAAACAGTCGCCCCAGCATCATAATCACAAAAATCAACGAGAGGAGCAGAGAAATGCTGCGGGGGCATGTTTTCTTGCTAGGACAAATGAAAACCTTACTTGGGCTGTGCACAGTGCAAACGGGTGAACAGAAGCATACACAGTGAGAGCTGTGTGCACTGTTCTCGCAAAGCAGAGCTTGTTCACCTTGAAAGCTTCTAACATGGAAAGAGAGCAAGCAGACAGCAGCCCACATGCTCTGCTTGTTATAAAAATGGAAAACAGACACCTTAGCATCAGAATCTCAGAAATCACAGAGAGAAGTAGAGAAATGCTGCAGGATCATGTTTTCTTGCTAGGACAAATGAAAAACTCACTTGGGCTGTGCACAGCGCAAACAGATGAACGGAAGCATACATAGCGAGAGCAGTGTGCACTGTTCTTGCAAAGCAGAGTTTGTTCAACTTGACAGCTTCTAACATGGAAAGAGAGCAAGCAGACAGCAGCCCACATGCTCTGCTTGTTATAAACATGGAAAACAGACACCCTAGTATCAGAATCTCAGAAATCACTGAGAGAAGCAGAGAAATTCTGCAGGTGCATGTTTTCTTGCTTGAAAAATTGAAAAACTTATTTGGGCTGTGCACAGTGCAAACCGATGAACAGAAGCATACACAGTGAGAACTGTGTGCACTGTTCTCGCAGAGCAGAGCTTGTTCAACTTTAGAGCTTCTAAGATGGAAAGAGAGCAAGCAGACCTCAGCCCGCATTCTCTGCTTGTTGCAAACATGAAAAACAGATGCCCTAGCAGCATAATCTCAGAAATCACTGAGAGAAGCAGAGAAATGCTGCAGGTGCATGTTTGCTTGCTAGAACAAATGAAAAACTCAGATGGGCTGTGCACAGTGCAAACCGATGAACAGAAGTGTAGTGGTGTGAGAATTGTTTTACTAAGTTATTAAGTTATTTTTGTAAGATTTTTGAGTTAATTTTGTAATGATTTAGCTCACTGTATACCCCTGTGTTCTGTACTGGTTTGCCCCTTATGAGTTAGGTTTCTTAAACAGACGTTTTCTGTCAATGAATCCTCCCCTGCACCTGTCTTTGTCACTCCCTTCCCCCACTCCTCGTGGTCGACCTGTCTGTCACTTTGGACACCTTCCCTGGCTTTTGGAAAATTCCAGGCAGGGGGTCGAGTGATAGGCTGGGGCCCTTGGAATTCCCTCCCATCTTGTGTGGTTGGCCCCCTGTCCTAAAGTTTACACCCCCAGTTACACCCCCCGTTGTCGTGACTGGCTGAACCGGTTGTCAGCCACCCCTGTTTCCACCCCACTTTAAAAAGCTCGTGCACCCCTGGCCCGGGGTCTCTTCTGGGCAGCAGGTCACAGGGGCAGAGCTCCCGGCTCTCTCCTCTCCAATAAACCTCATTTAAATCCTGCCTGCAAGAGTCCGGCTTTCTTCTGACTGCTGAGATCGCCATTGCTTCATCTCCGTGCCCATCGCAGGGCAGAAGGAAGCTTTATTAGCTAGCCACTTTGCCCTAACACGCTGCTGCAGTGACATCTAGTGGACTGAGCTAGCTATTGCAGCGTGATTAACACGCGATTCGGACACTGCGACACAGAAGCACACACAGTGAGAGCTGTGGGCACTGTTCTCGCAAAGCAGAGCTTGTTCAGCTTGCCAGCTTCTAACATGGAAAGAGAGCAAGCAGACAGCAGCCCACATGCTCTGCTTGCTGCAAACATGGAAAACAGACACCCCAGCATCAGAATCTCAGAAATCACTGAGAGAAGCCGAGAAATGCTGCAGGAGCATGTTTTCTGGCTAGGGCCAATGAAAACCTTACTTGGGCTGTGCACAGTGCAAACAGATGAACAGAAGCATACACAGCGAGGGCTCTGGGCACTGTTCTCGCAAAGCAGAGCTTGTTCAAATTGACACCCTCTAACATGGAACCACAGCAAGCAGACAGCAGCCCGCATGCTCTGCTTGTTGCAAACATGGAAAACATTCACCCCAGCATCAGAATCTCAGAAATCAGTGAGAGAAGCCGAGAAATGCTGCAAGAGCATGTTTGCTTGCTAGGACGAATGAAAAACACCAATGGCTGTGCACAGTGCAAACAGATGAACAGAAGCAAACACAGTGAGAGCAGTGTGCACTGTTCTCGCGAAGCAGAGCTTGTTCACCTTGACAGCTTCTAACATGGAAAGAGAGCAAGCAGACAGCAGCCCACATGCTCTGCTTGCTGCAAACATGGAAAACAGACACCCCAGCATCAGAATCTCAGAAATCACTGAGAGAAGCCGAGAAATGCTGCAGGAACATGTTTTCTGGCTAGGGCCAATGAAAACCTTACTTGGGCTGTGCACAGTGCAAACAGATGAACAGAAGCATACACAGCGAGAGCTCTGGGCACTGTTCTCGCAAAGCAGAGCTTGTTCAAATTGACACCCTCTAACATGGAACCACAGCAAGCAGACAGCAGCCCGCATGCTCTGCTTGTTGCAAACATGGAAAACATTCACCCCAGCATCAGAATCTCAGAAATCAGTGAGAGAAGCCGAGAAATGCTGCAAGAGCATGTTTGCTTGCTAGGACAAATGAAAAACACCAATGGCTGTGCACAGTGCAAACAGATGAACAGAAGCAAACACAGTGAGAGCAGTGTGCATGGTTCTCGCATAGCAGAGCTTGTTCAACTTGACAGCTTCTAACATGGAAAGAGAGCAAGCAGACAGCAGCCCACATGCTCTGCTTGCGGCAAACATGGAAAACAGTCGCCCCAGCATCATAATCTCAAAAATCAATGAGAGGAGCAGAGAAATGCTGCGGGGGCATGTTTTCTTGCTAGGACAAATGAAAACCTTACTTGGGCTGTGCACAGTGCAAACGGATGAACAGAAGCATACGCAGTGAGAGCTGTGTGCACTGTTCTCGCACAGCAGAGCTTGTTCGACTCGACAGCTTCTAACATGGAAACAGAGCAAGCAGACAGCAATCCTGTCCTAGGGTAACTTTATGATGCTTGTATCCCCAATCGTCTGTTCTGTTTATGCTGTATATTGAGTCCTGTGCCTTTAAGACTGGTTCTAAGAGCAAGGAGAAGCGCGGAGTTTGTTTTGAGAAAACTGCCTGACTCCTCCACATTCTTCTGCGGACGGGGTGTTCGGCGGAGGCTTGGAGAGACTGCAGGACAGAGATTTCTTTTGCTTTTAGTTAGTTTCAGCTAGCTAGGGCAGAGAAGTTCCCTGGACTGGTTTTTTTTTCCTTTTTCTTGGAACTGTTTAAACCTACTCTGGACTGAAAACCCAGGGGAGCACTGGGGGCTGCACCTGCGGCCCACCGGGGCCTGGACTTCGGCATTTTCCAGCAGCGCCGGAGGGACTGGGACTGGTGAGAGAGAGAGAGAGCCGAGCTCCACCCACGGCAAGGACTTTCTCAATTTGCCATCTCACTTCAGAAGGAGAGGTTTTATTGTTTCATATTATTCATTCTTTATACTTGTATGCACATTTGTTTAGTAAAATAGTTTTTTCCACTTTTCTCCAAAGAGGTTTGTTTTTTTTACCAGACTGGTTGGAGGGAGGGGCCACCTGGGTTTGCTTCCTTGGAAGGATCCTATACAGGGGTTTTCTCCCAAATTTGCCCCAAACCAGGACATACTTCTTATTGGCGCCCACTGCGGGGCTCGAGAGAGTGGAAAAAACTTGTATTGATTATTATTAACTGCTTTTTTTTGTTTGTTTGTTTGTTTGTCCCTTGGGTGGGGATTAAACAGTGGCCATGTTGCTTCTTGAATTCCTAATGTCTCTTAGATTGGAGTCTTTTCTGCATTTCTGTTCCCTAGGCTTTTTTGAGATCTTAATACCTTTCTGGTCCCTAGGTTTGTTTTCTTACCCAGAAATAGCTCCAATATTGTCCCTAACATACAGCTTTTACACTAGGGATGCACTATTTAAAATAGTTATTTTGCTGGGTTCGGTGATTATGGCTTACAAGAAGCTTATAAAGATATTGGAGTTTGTTCTGGGTATGTTCGGTTTATGGTTTTTTCGTCCTGCCCTGCGTCCTAGTTCCAGCAGCATGTTTTGGGGATTTATCAACAATTGCACCCAGTTTGTTAGAGGAGGAGTAGGGGATGAAGCTCTTCAGCCTCTTCTTTCCTTCTTCTCTTTTGAGTCAGTTACATCGCTTTTGGAGAAGGTTCAGGGTCTCCTGAATGTTAAAGACCCCACCTCCCTGGTACTTCACCTGGTGACCTTCCTCTATATGGTTTATAGCTTTTCTAGAATGAGTCACACACCGCTAAACACTGTAGGGCAGCAGATAGAAGCAGGGGAGCAGGGAGATAAATCAGTCACTCAGGCTGCAGCCAATCCCACAGCTATTCAGGCTGCAGCTAAACCAGACAGTGAGGCTAAGACACCGGCAGTTGCTGCAGTAAAGAAGGGAAAGAAGCACACGGACAAAACCGATCGACCAGTAGACGATGATTCAGGTGAAGGATCCTCAATGCCTCCTGACACCCAGCCAGTAGTCAAACCACCTGACACACAATCAGAAGGTGAAGCAACTGATGATACACAATCAGAAGCCGAACCAACTGATACAAAATTGCAAGCCCAACCAACTGGCACACAATCAGGAGCCCAACCAGCTGCTACAACATCAGGAGCCCAACCAGCTGCTACAACATCAGGAGCCCAACCAGCTGCTACAAGATCAGGAGCCCGACCAACTGCTGCAAGAGCAGGAGATACTATTGAGTCCTTTTCCCTGAAGGACCTTAGTGGCCTAAGAAAGGATTATACTCGACGATCTGATGAATCTATAATTAGTTGGTTAGTCCGTCTTTGGGATGCTGCAGGCGAGGCTACAATACTGGATGGCACTGAAGCAAGACATCTGGGATCCCTGTCACATGATCCAGTTATTGACCAAGAAATGATGAGGGAGGCTAGTCCTTGCAGTCTCTGGGAACGGGTCCTGAGAAGTGTGGCACAAAGATATCTGTGTGCTGACGATCTCTATATGCAGCAAACCCAGTGGAAAACCATTGAACAAGGGATCCAGCGCTTGAGGGAAATGGCAGTGGCGGAAATTGTCTTCTCAGATGACATACACACTAGGAACCCCGACTTGGTACCATGTACACCTGTGATGTGGCGAAAACTTGTACGACTTGGGCCACAAGAATACTCCTCTGCTTTAGCAATAATGAAGCGGGATGAGACAGCGGAGACCGTGCTTGATATGGCGAAGAAGCTCCGAACATATGCAGATGCTGTGCATGGCCCAACCCATGCAAGAATTGCAGCTCTGGAAACACAGGTGCGGGGATTAGCAGACAAAATGGAGGAGAATCTCAAAGAAATCAAAGAGAACATTCTCCAGATCTCTGCAATACAGGTTAGAGGCTCTGGCACCACACGCAAACGTTCCCTAGATAGAGAGGGAAAAGGCATCCCACGGGCTAAGCTGTGGTCCATCCTGCGTGATTGTGGAGAAAACATGAAAAGATGGGATGGAGAATCTACTGAGGCTATGACACAACGGCTGCATGAATTGTTGGATGGCAAGACTGTGAGAGGAAGTTCCAGCAAGAAGGAAGCAGCTCCGGTTACCCAGGGAAAAAAGGATAATCAGGCTTAGAGGGGCCCTGCCTCTAACCAGGTAGAGGCTAGGGAAAACCGTGTTTTTTGGACTGTGTGGATTCGTTGGCCTGGCACATCAGAACCACAAAAATATGAGGCCTTAGTTGACACTGGAGCACAGTGCACAATACTCCCATCAAGACATGTGGGGGAAGAATCTGTTTCCATTGCTGGGGTGACAGGGGGTTCACAAGATTTTACTTTGGTGGTGGCCGATGTGAGCCTGACAGGAAATGAGTGGAAAAGACACCCTATTGTGACTGGCCCAGAAGCCCCATGCATTTTGGGCATAGACTTCCTCCGAAATGGGTATTTCAAAGACCCGAAGGGATTTAAGTGGGCATTCGGGATAGCAGCTGTAGAGACAGAGGGTGTTAAGCAGTTGAATACCTTGCCTGGACTATCAGAGAACCCATCTGCTGTGGGTCTTCTGAAGGTGGAAGAGCAACAAGTGCCAATTGCCACTTCAACAGTGCATCGCCGACAGTACAGAACAACTCGAGATGCTGTGATCCCCATCCACAAGATGATCCGTGAGCTGGAGAGCCAAGGGGTGGTCAGCAAAACCCACTCACCCTTCAACAGCCCCATCTGGCCTGTGCGCAAGTCTGACGGAGAATGGAGATTGACTGTGGACTATCGTGCCTTGAACGAAGTGACTCCACCATTGAGTGCTGCTGTGCCGGACATGCTGGAACTCCAGTACGAGCTGGAGTCCAAGGCAGCAAAATGGTACGCCACAATTGACATTGCTAATGCATTTTTCTCCATTCCTCTGGCTGCAGAATGCAGGCCTCAGTTTGCTTTCACCTGGAGGGGCGTGCAGTACACCTGGAACCGACTGCCCCAGGGGTGGAAACACAGCCCCACCATCTGCCATGGACTGATCCAGGCTGCACTGGAAAAGGGTGAGGCTCCGGAACATCTACAGTACATTGATGACATCATTGTGTGGGGAAACACAGCAATGGAAGTGTTTGAGAAAGGAGAGAAGATCATCCAGATCCTCCTAGAGGCCGGTTTCGCTATCAAGAAGAGCAAAGTTAAGGGACCAGCTCGTGAGATCCAGTTCCTGGGAGTAAAGTGGCACGATGGACGGCGGCAGATTCCCACTGAAGTCATCAACAAGATCACAGCAATGTGTCCACCAACCAACAAAAAGGAGACACAAGCTTTCCTAGGCGCCATAGGTTTCTGGAGGATGCACATTCCTGAGTACAGCCAGATTGTGAGCCCTCTCTACCTGGTCACCCGCAAGAAGAACAATTTCCACTGGGGCCCTGAACAGCAACAAGCCTTTTCCCAGATCAAGCAGGAGATCGCTCATGCAGTGGCCCTTGGCCCAGTCAGGACGGGACCAGATGTGAAGAACGTACTCTACTCAGCAGCCGGAAGCCATGGTCTGTCCTGGAGCCTTTGGCAGAAGGTGCCTGGGGAGACTCGGGGCCGACCACTGGGATTCTGGAGTCGAAGCTACAGAGGGTCTGAAGCCAACTATACTCCAACAGAGAAGGAAATCTTGGCCGCCTATGAAGGAGTTCAAACCGCCTCAGAAGTAGTAGGCACCGAAACACAGCTCCTGCTGGCACCTCGACTACCAGTGCTGGGATGGATGTTCAAAGCAGAAGTTCCCTCTACCCACCATGCCACCAATGCCACATGGAGCAAATGGATTGCCCTCATCACTCAGCGCGCCCGCATTGGAAACCCAAATCGCCCTGGGATTTTGGAAATAATTACAAACTGGCCAGAAGGTGAAAACTTTGGTCTCATGGATGAAGAGGAGCAGGAACAAGTGACACGTGCTGAAGAAGCTCCACCATACAACCAACTGCCAGCAGAAGAAACACGCTATGCTCTTTTCACTGACGGTTCCTGCCGCATCGTTGGGATGAAACGAAAGTGGAAAGCAGCTGTATGGAGCCCCACACGACAGGTTGCCCAAGCCACTGAAGGAGAAGGTGGGTCAAGCCAACTTGCTGAACTCAAAGCTGTTCAACTGGCCCTGGACATTGCTGAAAGAGAGAAGTGGCCAAAGCTCTACCTCTACACTGATTCGTGGATGGTAGCCAATGCTCTGTGGGGATGGATGGAGAAGTGGAAAAAGGCCAACTGGCAGCGTAAGGGAAAACCAATCTGGGCTGCAGATGAGTGGAAGGACATTGCCACTCGGGTAGAGAAGCTACCTGTCAAAGTCCGTCATGTAGATGCCCATGTCCCTAAGAGTCGGGCTAATGAGGAGCACCGAAACAATGAGCAGGTAGATCAGGCTGCAAAGATAGAGGTGTCAAAGATAGACTTAGATTGGCAACACAAGGGAGAGTTGTTCCTAGCTCGATGGGCCCATGATGCCTCAGGCCATCAGGGCAGAGATGCCACCTATAAGTGGGCACGAGACCGAGGGGTGGATCTAACCATGGACAGTATTTCTCAAGTTATCCATGACTGTGAGACATGTGCTGCAATCAAGCAGGCCAAGCGGGTGAAGCCCCTATGGTATGGCGGGCGATGGTCCAAGTATAAGTACGGGGAAGCCTGGCAGATTGACTACATCACCCTTCCCCAAACCCGCCAAGGCAAGCGCTATGTGCTCACAATGGTAGAGGCAACCACAGGATGGCTGGAGACCTACCCTGTGCCCCACGCTACTGCCCGTAACACCATTCTAGGCCTTGAAAAACAAGTTCTTTGGAGGCATGGTACCCCTGAGAGGATTGAGTCAGACAATGGAACTCATTTCAAGAACAGCCTCATCAACAACTGGGCTAGGGAACATGGCATTGAGTGGGTGTACCATATCCCCTATCATGCACCAGCTTCAGGGAAAGTAGAAAGATACAATGGACTGCTAAAAACCACCCTGAAAGCACTGGGTGGGGGATCATTCAAAAACTGGGAGCAGCATCTAGCAAAGGCCACCTGGTTAGTTAACACCCGAGGTTCCACCAACAGAGCAGGCCCTGCCCAATCTGAGCCCCTACATACAGTAGATGGAGAGAAGGTCCCAGTAGTACATGTAAGAGGTTTGTTAGGGAAGACAGTTTGGATCAATTCTGCTTCAAGTACAGAGGATCCCATCCGTGGGATTGTCTTTGCTCAGGGACCAGGCTGCACACGGTGGGTAATGAAGAAAGATGGAACCACACGATGTGTACCCCAGGGAGATTTGATTGTTGGGTGAGAACCGTGTGTGATTATCGTTGTGTGCTAAATAGTACTGCCACTGTATATAACTGTATATTGCATATTGTTTTTATATAGATGTATATGTGTGTTTAGAGCTAGAGTATATATTAGTTTTAGTAAATTGACGACATGGGGATAAGGGGTGGAATGTCCTAGGGTAACTTTATGATGCTTGTATCCCCAATCGTCTGTTCTGTTTATGCTGTATATTGAGTCCTGTGCCTTTAAGACTGGTTCTAAGAGCAAGGAGAAGCGCGGAGTTTGTTTTGAGAAAACTGCCTGACTCCTCCACATTCTTCTCCGGACGGTGTGTTCGGCGGAGGCTTGGAGAGACTGCAGGACAGAGATTTCTTTTGCTTTTAGTTAGTTTCAGCTAGCTAGGGCAGAGAAGTTCCCTGGACTGGTTTTTTTTTTCCTTTTTCTTGGAACTGTTTAAACCTACTCTGGACTGAAAACCCAGGGGAGCACTGGGGGCTGCACCTGCGGCCCACCAGGGCCTGGACTTCGGCATTTTCCAGCAGCGCCGGAGGGACTGGGACTGGTGAGAGAGAGAGAGAGCCGAGCTCCACCCACGGCAAGGACTTTCTCAATTTGCCATCTCACTTCAGAAGGAGAGGTTTTATTGTTTCATATTATTCATTCTTTATACTTGTATGCACATTTGTTTAGTAAAATAGTTTTTTCCACTTTTCTCCAAAGAGGTTTGTTTTTTTTACCAGACTGGTTGGAGGGAGGGGCCACCTGGGTTTGCTTCCTTGGAAGGATCCTATACAGGGGTTTTCTCCCAAATTTGCCCCAAACCAGGACAAATCCACATGCTCTGCTTGCTGCAAATGTGGAAAACAGACACCCCAGCATCAGAATCTCAGAAATCACAGAGAGAAGTAGAGAAATGCTGCAGGAGCATGTTTGCTTCCTAGGACAAATGAAAAACTCACATGGGCCATGCACAGTGCAAACAGATGAAAAGAAGCATACACAGCGAGAGCAGTGTGCATGGTTCTCGCAGAGCAGAGCTTGTTCTACTTGACAGCTTCTAACATGGAAACAGAGCAAGCAGACAGCAGCCCACATGCTCTGCTTGCGGCAAACATGGAAAACAGTCGCCCCAGCATCATAATCACAAAAATCAATGAGAGGAGTAGAGAAATGCTGCAGGAGCATGTTTTCTTGCTTGAAAAAGTGAAAAACTCACTTGGGCCGTGCACAGCGCAAACCAATGAACAGAAGCAAACACAGTGAGAGCTGTGTGTATGGTTCTCGCAAAGCAGAGCTTGTTCACCTTGACAGCTTCTAACATGGAAACACAGCAAGCAGACAGCAGCCCACATGCTCTGCTTGCGGCAAACATGGAAAACAGTCGCCCCAGCATCATAATCACAAAAATCAATGAGAGGAGCAGAGAAATGCTGCAGGGGCATGTTTTCTTGCTAGGACAAATGAAAACCTTACTTGGGCTGTGCACAGTGCAAACGGATGAACAGAAGCATACACAGTGAGAGCTGTGTGCACTGTTCTCGCACAGCAGAGCTTGTTCGACTTGACAGCTTCTGACATGGAAAGAGAGCAAGCAGACAGCAATCCACAGGCTCTGCTTGCTGCAAACGTGGAAAACAGACGCCCCAGCATCAGAATCTCAGAAATCACTGAGAGAAGTAGAGAAATGCTGCAGGAGCTTGTTTGCTTCCTAGGACAAATGAAAAACTCACATGGGCCATGCACAGTGCAAATGGATGAAAAGAAGCATACACAGCGAGAGCAGCGTGCACTGTTCTCACAAAGCATAGCTTGTTCAGCTTGCCAGCTTCTAACATGGAAAGAGAGCAAGCAGACAGCAGCCCACATGCTCTGCTTGTTATAAACATGGAAAACAGACACCCTAGCATCAGAATCTCAGAAATCACTGAGAGAAGTAGAGAAATGCTGCAGGAGCATGTTTGCATCCTAGGACAAATGAAAAACTCACATGGGCCATGCACAGTGCAAACGGATGAAAAGAAGCATACACAGCGAGAGCAGTGTGCACTGTTCTCCCAAAGCAGAGCTTGTTCAGCTTGCCAGCTTCTAACATGGAAAGAGAGAAAGCAGACAGCAGCCCACATGCTCTGCTTATTATAAACATGGAAAACAGACACCCTAGCATCAGAATCTCAGAAATCACTGAGAGAAGTAGAGAAATGCTGCAGGAGCATGTTTGCTTCCTAGGACAAATGAAAAACTCACATGGGCCATGCACAGTGCAAACGGATGAACAGAAACATACACAGTGAGAGCAGTGTGCATGGTTCTCGCAGAGCAGAGCTTCTTCTACTTGACAGCTTCTAACATGGAAACACAGCAAGCAGACAGCAGCCCACATGCTCTGCTTGCGGCAAACATGGAAAACAGTCGCCCCAGCATCATAATCACAAAAATCAATGAGAGGAGCAGAGAAATGCTGCGGGGGCATGTTTTCTTGCTAGGACAAATGAAAACCTTACTTGGGCTGTGCACAGTGCAAACGGATGAACAGAAGCATACACAGTGAGAGCTGTGTGCACTGTTCTCGCACAGCAGAGCTTGTTCGACTTGACAGCTTCTAACATGGAAACACAGCAAGCAGACAGCAATCCACATGCTCTGCTTGCTGCAAACGTGGAAAACAGACGCCCCAGCATCAGAATCTCAGAAATCACAGAGAGAAGTAGAGAAATGCTGCAGGAGCATGTTTTCTTGCTTGAAAAAGTGAAAAACTCACTTGGGCCGTGCACAGCGCAAACCAATGAACAGAAGCAAACACAGTGAGAGCTGTGTGCATGGTTCTCGCAGAGCAGAGCTTGTTCTACTTGACAGCTTCTGACATGGAAAGAGAGCAAGCAGACCGGAACCCACATGCTGTGCCTGCTGCAAACATGGAAAACAGACGCCCCAGCATCAGAATCTCAGAAATCACTGAGAGAAGCAGAGAAATGCTGCAGGAGCATGTTTTCTTGCTAGGACCAACGAAAAACACAAATGGGCTGTGCGCAGTGCAAACAGATGAACAGAAGCATACACAGTGAGAGCTGTGTGCATGGTTCGCGCATAGCAGAGCTTGTTCAACTTGACAGCTTCTAACATGGAAAGAGAGCAAGCAGACAGGAACCCACATGCTGTGCTTGCTGCAAACATTGAAAACAGACGCCCCAGCATCAGAATCTCAGAAATCACTGAGAGAAGTAGAGAAATGCTGCAGGAGCATGTTTTCTTGCTAGGACCAATGAAAAACACAAATGGGCTGTGCGCAGTGCAAACAGATGAACAGAAGCATACACAGTGAGAGCTGTGTGCATGGTTCTCGCAGAGCAGAGCTTGTTCTACTTGACAGCTTCTAACATGGAAACACAGCAAGCAGACAGCAGCCCACATGCTCTGCTTGCTGCAAACATGGAAAACAGACACCCTAGCATCAGAATCTCAGAAATCACTGAGAGAAGTAGAGAAATGCTGCAGGAGCAGGTTTGCTTCCTAGGACAAATGAAAAACTCACATGGGCCATGCACAGTGCAAACGGATGAAAAGAAGCATACACAGCGAGAGCAGTGTGCACTGTTCTCGCAAAGCAGAGCTTGTACAGCTTGCCAGCTTCTAACATGGAAACACAGCAAGCAGACAGCAGCCCACATGCTCTGCTTGTTATAAACATGGAAAACAGACACCCTAGCATCAGAATCTCAGAAATCACAGAGAGAAGTAGAGAAATGCTGCAGGACCATGTTTTCTTGCTAGGACCAACGGAAAACACAAATGGGCTGTGCGCAGTGCAAACAGATGAACAGAAGCATACACAGTGAGAGCTGTGTGCATGGTTCTCGCAGAGCAGAGCTTGTTCGACTTGACAGCTTCTAACATGGAAACAGAGCAAGCAGACAGCAATCCACATGCTCTGCTTGCTGCAAACTTGGAAAACAGACGCCCCAGCATCAGAATCTCAGAAATCACTGAGAGAAGTAGAGAAATGCTGCAGGAGCTTGTTTGCTTCCTAGGACAAATGAAAAACTCACATGGGCCATGCACAGTGCAAATGGATGAAAAGAAGCATACACAGCGAGAGCAGCATGCACTGTTCTCGCAAAGCAGAGCTTGTTCAGCTTGCCAGCTTCTAACATGGAAAGAGAGCAAGCAGACAGCAGCCCACATGCTCTGCTTGTTATAAACATGGAAAACAGACACCCTAGCATCAGAATCTCAGAAATCACTGAGAGAAGTAGAGAAATGCTGCAGGAGCATGTTTGCTTCCTAGGACAAATGAAAAACTCACATGGGCCATGCACAGTGCAAACGGATGAAAAGAAGCATACACAGCGAGAGCAGTGTGCACTGTTCTCGCAAAGCAGAGCTTGTTCAGCTTGCCAGCTTCTAACATGGAAAGAGAGCAAGCAGACAGCAGCCCACATGCTCTGCTTGCGGCAAACATGGAAAACAGTCGCCCCAGCATCATAATCACAAAAATCAATGAGAGGAGCAGAGAAATGCTGCGGAGGCATGTTTTCTTGCTAGGACAAATGAAAACCTTACTTGGGCTGTGCACAGTGCAAACGGATGAACAGAAGCATTCACATTGAGAGCTGTGTGCACTGTTCTCGCACAGCAGAGCTTGTTCGACTTGACAGCTTCTAACATGGAAACAGAGCAAGCAGACAGCAATCCACAGGCTCTGCTTGCTGCAAACGTGGAAAACAGACGCCCCAGCATCAGAATCTCAGAAATCACAGAGAGAAGTAGAGAAATGCTGCAGGAGCATGTTTTCTTGCTTGAAAAAGTGAAAAACTCACTTGGGCCGTGCACAGCGCAAACCAATGAACAGAAGCAAACACAGTGAGAGCTGTGTGCATGGTTCTCGCAGAGCAGAGCTTGTTCTACTTGACAGCTTCTGACATGGAAAGAGAGCAAGCAGTCCGGAACCCACATGCTGTGCCTGCTGCAAACATGGAAAACAGACGCCCCAGCATCAGAATCTCAGAAATCACTGAGAGAAGCAGAGAAATGCTGCAGGAGCATGTTTGCTTCCTAGGACAAATGAAAAACACCAATGGCTGTGCACAGTGCAAACAGATGAACAGAAGCAAACACAGTGAGAGCTGTGTGCATGGTTCTCGCAGAGCAGAGCTTGTTCTACTTGACAGCTTCTAACATGGAAAGAGAGCAAGCAGACAGGAACCCACATGCTGTGCTTGCTGCAAACATGGAAAACAGACGCCCCAGCATCAGAATCTCAGAAATCACAGAGAGAAGTAGAGAAATGCTGCAGGAGCATGTTTGCTTCCTAGGACAAATGAAAAACTCACATGGGCCATGCACAGTGCAAACGGATGAAAAGAAGCATACACAGCGAGAGCAGTGTGCATGGTTCTCGCAGAGCAGAGCTTGTTCTACTTGACAGCTTCTAACATGGAAACAGAGCAAGCAGACAGCAGCCCACATGCTCTGCTTGCGGCAAACATGGAAAACAGTCGCCCCAGCATCATAATCACAAAAATCAATGAGAGGAGCAGAGAAATGCTGCAGGAGCATGTTTTCTTGCTTGAAAAAGTGAAAAACTCACTTGGGCCGTGCACAGCGCAAACCAATGAACAGAAGCAAACACAGTGAGAGCTGTGTGTATGGTTCTCGCAAAGCAGAGCTTGTTCACCTTGACAGCTTCTAACATGGAAACACAGCAAGCAGACCTCAGCCTACATTCTCTGCGTGTTGCAAAGATGGAAAACAGACACCCTAGTATCAGAATCTCAGAAATCACTGAGCGAAGCAGAGAAATGCTGCAGGACCATGCTTGCTTGCTTGAAAAAGTGAAAAACTTACTTGGGCTGTGCACAGTGCAAACAGATGAACAGAAGCATACATAGCGAGAGCAGTGTGCACTATTCTCGCGAAGCAGAGCTTGTTCACCTTGACAGCTTCTAACATGGAAACACAGCAAGCAGACAGCAGCCCACATGCTCTGCTTGCGGCAAACATGGAAAACAGTCGCCCCAGCATCATAATCACAAAAATCAATGAGAGGAGCAGAGAAATGCTGCGGGGGCATGTTTTCTTGCTAGGACAAATGAAAACCTTACTTGGGCTGTGCACAGTGCAAACGGATGAACAGAAGCATACACAGTGAGAGCTGTGTGCACTGTTCTCGCAAAGCAGAGCTTGTTCAGCTTGCCAGCTTCTAACATGGAAAGAGAGCAAGCAGACAGCAGCCCACATGCTCTGCTTGTTATAAACATGGAAAACAGACACCCTAGCATCAGAATCTCAGAAATCACTGAGAGAAGTAGAGAAATGCTGCAGGAGCATGTTTGCTTCCTAGGACAAATGAAAAACTCACATGGGCCATGCACAGTGCAAACGGATGAAAAGAAGCATACACAGCGAGAGCAGTGTGCACTGTTCTCGCTAAGCAGAGCTTGTTCAGCTTGCCAGCTTCTAACATGGAAAGAGAGAAAGCAGACAGCAGCCCACATGCTCTGCTTGTTATAAACATGGAAAACAGACACCCTAGCATCAGAATCTCAGAAATCACTGAGAGAAGTAGAGAAATGCTGCAGGAGCATGTTTGCTTCCTAGGACAAATGAAAAACACCAATGGCTGTGCACAGTGCAAACAGATGAACAGAAGCATACACAGTGAGAGCAGTGTGCATGGTTCTCGCAGAGCAGAGCTTCTTCTACTTGACAGCTTCTAACATGGAAACACAGCAAGCAGACAGCAGCCCACATGCTCTGCTTGCGGCAAACATGGAAAACAGTCGCCCCAGCATCATAATCACAAAAATCAATGAGAGGAGCAGAGAAATGCTGCGGGGGCATGTTTTCTTGCTAGGACAAATGAAAACCTTACTTGGGCTGTGCACAGTGCAAACGGATGAACAGAAGCATACACAGTGAGAGCTGTGTGCACTGTTCTCGCACAGCAGAGCTTGTTCGACTTGACAGCTTCTAACATGGAAACAGAGCAAGCAGACAGCAATCCACATGCTCTGCTTGCTGCAAACGTGGAAAACAGACGCCCCAGCATCAGAATCTCAGAAATCACAGAGAGAAGTAGAGAAATGCTGCAGGAGCATGTTTTCTTGCTTGAAAAAGTGAAAAACTCACTTGGGCCGTGCACAGCGCAAACCAAAGAACAGAAGCAAACACAGTGAGAGCTGTGTGCATGGTTCTCGCAGAGCAGAGCTTGTTCTACTTGACAGCTTCTGACATGGAAAGAGAGCAAGCAGACCGGAACCCACATGCTGTGCCTGCTGCAAACATGGAAAACAGACGCCCCAGCATCAGAATCTCAGAAATCACTGAGAGAAGTAGAGAAATGCTGCAGGAGCATGTTTGCTTCCTAGGACAAATGAAAAACTCACATGGGCCATGCACAGTGCAAACGGATGAAAAGAAGCATACACAGCGAGAGCAGTGTGTATGGTTCTCGCAGAGCAGAGCTTGTTCACCTTGACAGCTTCGAACATGGAAACACAGCAAGCAGACCTCAGCCTACATTCTCTGCGTGTTGCAAAGATGGAAAACAGACACCCTAGTATCAGAATCTCAGAAATCACTGAGCGAAGCGGAGAAATGCTGCAGGACCATGCTTGCTTGCTTGAAAAAGTGAAAAACTCACTTGGGCTGTGCACAGTGCAAACAGATGAACAGAAGCATACATAGCGAGAGCAGTGTGCACTGTTCTCGCGAAGCAGAGCTTGTTCAACTTGACAGCTTCTAACATGGAAACACAGCAAGCAGACAGCAGCCCACATGCTCTGCTTGCGGCAAACATGGAAAACAGTCGCCCCAGCATCATAATCACAAAAATCAATGAGAGGAGCAGAGAAATGCTGCAGGGGCATGTTTTCTTGCTAGGACAAATGAAAACCTTACTTGGGCTGTGCACAGTGCAAACGGATGAACAGAAGCATACACAGTGAGAGCTGTGTGCACTGTTCTCGCACAGCAGAGCTTGTTCGACTTGACAGCTTCTAACATGGAAACAGAGCAAGCAGACAGCAATCCACAGGCTCTGCTTGCTGCAAACGTGGAAAACAGACGCCCCAGCATCAGAATCTCAGAAATCACTGAGAGAAGTAGAGAAATGCTGCAGGAGCTTGTTTGCTTCCTAGGACAAATGAAAAACTCACATGGGCCATGCACAGTGCAAATGGATGAAAAGAAGCATACACAGCGAGAGCAGCGTGCACTGTTCTCGCAAAGCAGAGCTTGTTCAGCTTGCCAGCTTCTAACATGGAAAGAGAGCAAGCAGACAGCAGCCCACATGCTCTGCTTGTTATAAACATGGAAAACAGACACCCTAGCATCAGAATCTCAGAAATCACTGAGAGAAGTAGAGAAATGCTGCAGGAGCATGTTTGCATCCTAGGACAAATGAAAAACTCACATGGGCCATGCACAGTGCAAACGGATGAAAAGAAGCATACACAGCGAGAGCAGTGTGCACTGTTCTCCCAAAGCAGAGCTTGTTCAGCTTGTCAGCTTCTAACATGGAAAGAGAGAAAGCAGACAGCAGCCCACATGCTCTGCTTGTTATAAACATGGAAAACAGACACCCTAGCATCAGAATCTCAGAAATCACTGAGAGAAGTAGAGAAATGCTGCAGGAGCATGTTTGCTTCCTAGGACAAATGAAAAACTCACATGGGCCATGCACAGTGCAAACGGATGAACAGAAACATACACAGTGAGAGCAGTGTGCATGGTTCTCGCAGAGCAGAGCTTGTTCTACTTGACAGCTTCTAACATGGAAAGAGAGCAAGCAGACAGGAACCCACATGCTGTGCTTGCTGCAAACATGGAAAACAGACGCCCCAGCATCAGAATCTCAGAAAACACTGAGAGAAGCAGAGAAATGCTGCAGGAGCATGTTTGCTTGCTAGGACAAATGAAAAACACCAATGGCTGTGCACAGTGCAAACAGATGAACAGAAGCAAACACAGTGAGAGCAGTGTGCATGGTTCTCGCATAGCAGAGCTTGTTCAACTTGACAGCTTCTAACATGGAAACACAGCAAGCAGACCTCAGCCTACATTCTCTGCGTGTTGCAAAGATGGAAAACAGACACCCTAGTATCAGAATCTCAGAAATCACTGAGCGAAGCAGAGAAATGCTGCAGGACCATGCTTGCTTGCTTGAAAAAGTGAAAAACTTACTTGGGCTGTGCACAGTGCAAACAGATGAACAGAAGCATACATAGCGAGAGCAGTGTGCACTGTTCTCGCGAAGCAGAGCTTGTTCACCTTGACAGCTTCTAACATGGAAACACAGCAAGCAGACAGCAGCCCACATGCTGTGCTTGCTGCAAACATGGAAAACAGACACCCTAGCATCAGAATCTCAGAAATCACTGAGAGAAGCAGAGAAATGCTGCAGGAGCATGTTTGCTTCCTAGGACAAATGAAAAACTCACATGGGCCATGCACAGTGCAAACGGATGAAAAGAAGCATACACAGCGAGAGCAGTGTGCACTGTTCTCGCAAAGCAGAGCTTGTTCAGCTTGCCAGCTTCTAACATGGAAAGAGAGCAAGCAGACAGCAGCCCACATGCTCTGCTTGTTATAAACATGGAAAACAGACACCCTAGCATCAGAATCTCAGAAATCACAGAGAGAAGTAGAGAAATGCTGCAGGAGCATGTTTTCTTGCTAGGACCAACGAAAAACACAAATGGGCTGTGCGCAGTGCAAACAGATGAACAGAAGCATACACAGTGAGAGCTGTGTGCATGGTTCTCGCAGAGCAGAGCTTGTTCGACTTGACAGCTTCTAACATGGAAACACAGCAAGCAGACAGGAACCCACATGCTGTGCTTGCTGCAAACATGGAAAACAGTCGCCCCAGCATCATAATCCCAAAAATCAATGAGAGGAGCAGAGAAATGCTGCGGGGGCATGTTTTCTTGCTAGGACAAATGAAAACCTTACTTGGGCTGTGCACAGTGCAAGCGGATGAACAGAAGCATACACAGTGAGAGCTGCGTGCACTGTTCTCGCACAGCAGAGCTTGTTCGACTTGACAGCTTCTAACATGGAAACAGAGCAAGCAGACAGCAATCCACAGGCTCTGCTTGCTGCAAACGTGGAAAACAGACGCCCCAGCATCAGAATCTCAGAAATCACTGAGAGAAGTAGAGAAATGCTGCAGGAGCATGTTTGCTTCCTAGGACAAATGAAAAACTCACATGGGCCATGCACAGTGCAAACGGATGAAAAGAAGCATACACAGCGAGAGCAGCGTGCACTGTTCTCGCACAGCAGAGCTTGTTCAGCTTGCCAGCTTCTAACATGGAAAGAGAGCAAGCAGACAGCAGCCCACATGCTCTGCTTGTTATAAACATGGAAAGCAGACACCCTAGCATCAGAATCTAAGAAATCACTGAGAGAAGTAGAGAAATGCTGCAGGAGCATGTTTTCTTGCTAGGACCAACGAAAAACACAAATGGGCTGTGCGCAGTGCAAACAGATGAACAGAAGCATACACAGTGAGAGCTGTGTGCATGGTTCTCGCAGAGCAGAGCTTGTTCTACTTGACAGCTTCTAACATGGAAACACAGCAAGCAGACAGCAGCCCACATGCTCTGCTTGCGGCAAACATGGAAAACAGTCGCCCCAGCATCATAATCACAAAAATCAATGAGAGGAGCAGAGAAATGCTGCGGGGGCATGTTTTCTTGCTAGGACAAATGAAAACCTTACTTGGGCTGTGCACAGTGCAAACGGATGAACAGAAGCATACACAGTGAGAGCTGTGTGCACTGTTCTCGCACAGCAGAGCTTGTTCGACTTGACAGCTTCTAACATGGAAACAGAGCAAGCAGACAGCAATCCACAGGCTCTGCTTGCTGCAAACGTGGAAAACAGACGCCCCAGTATCAGAATCTCAGAAATCACTGAGAGAAGTAGAGAAATGCTGCAGGAGCTTGTTTGCTTCCTAGGACAAATGAAAAACTCACATGGGCCATGCACAGTGCAAATGGATGAAAAGAAGCATACACAGCGAGAGCAGCGTGCACTGTTCTCGCAAAGCAGAGCTTGTTCAGCTTGCCAGCTTCTAACATGGAAAGAGAGCAAGCAGACAGCAGCCCACATGCTCTGCTTGTTATAAACATGGAAAACAGACACCCTAGCATCAGAATCTCAGAAATCACTGAGAGAAGTAGAGAAATGCTGCAGGAGCATGTTTGCTTCCTAGGACAAATGAAAAACTCACATGGGCCATGCAGAGTGCAAACGGATGAAAAGAAGCATACACAGCGAGAGCAGTGTGCACTGTTCTCGCAAAGCAGAGCTTGTTCACCTTGACAGCTTCTAACATGGAAACACAGCAAGCAGACAGCAGCCCACATGCTCTGCTTGTTATAAACATGGAAAACAGACACCCTAGCATCAGAATCTCAGGAATCACAGAGAGAAGCAGAGAAATGCTGCAGGAGCATGTTTTCTTGCTAGGACCAACGAAAAACACAAATGGGCTGTGCGCAGTGCAAACAGATGAACAGAAGCATACACAGTGAGAGCTGTGTGCATGGTTCTCGCAGAGCAGAGCTTGTTCAACTTGACAGCTTCTAACATGGGAAGAGAGCAAGCAGACAGGAACCCACATGCTGTGCTTGCTGCAAACATGGAAAACAGACGCTCCAGCATCAGAATCTCAGAAATCACTGAGAGAAGCAGAGAAATGCTGCAGGAGCATGTTTGCTTGCTAGGACAAATGAAAAACACCAATGGCTGTGCACAGTGCAAACAGATGAACAGAAGCAAACACAGTGAGAGCAGTGTGCATGGTTCTCGCATAGCAGAGCTTGTTCAACTTGACAGCTTCTAACATGGAAACAGAGCAAGCAGACAGCAATCCACATGCTCTGCTTGCTGCAAATGTGGAAAACAGACACCCCAGCATCAGAATCTCAGAAATCACTGAGAGAAGCAGAGAAATGCTGCAGGAGCATGTTTTCTTGCTTGAAAAAGTGAAAAACTCACTTGGGCCGTGCACAGCGCAAACCAATGAACAGAAGCAAACACAGTGAGAGCTGTGTGTATGGTTCTCGCACAGCAGAGCTTGTTCACCTTGACAGCTTCTAACATGGAAACACAGCAAGCAGACCTCAGCCTACATTCTCTGCGTGTTGCAAAGATGGAAAACAGTCACCCTAGCATCAGAATCTCAGAAATCACTGAGAGAAGCAGAGAAATGCTGCAGGAGCATGTTTGCTTCCTAGGACAAATGAAAAACTCACATGGGCCATGCACAGTGCAAACGGATGAACAGAAGCATACACAGTGAGAGCTGGGTGCACTGTTCTCGCACAGCAGAGCTTGTTCTGCTTGACAGCTTCTAACATGGAAAGAGAGCAAGCAGACAGGAACCCACATGCTGTGCTTGCTGCAAACATGGAAAACAGACGCCCCAGCATCAGAATCTCAGAAATCACTGAGAGAAGCAGAGAAATGCTGCAGGAGCATGTTTGCTTGCTAGGACAAATGAAAAACACCAATGGCTGTGCACAGTGCAAACAGATGAACAGAAGCAAACACAGTGAGAGCAGTGTGCATGGTTCTCGCAGAGCAGAGCTTGTTCTACTTGACAGCTTCTAACATGGAAAGAGAGCAAGCAGACAGGAACCCACATGCTGTGCTTGCTGCAAACATGGAGAACAGACGCCCCAGCATCAGAATCTCAGAAATCACTGAGAGAAGCAGAGAAATGCTGCAGGAGCATGTTTGCTTGCTAGGACAAATGAAAAACACCAATGGCTGTGCACAGTGCAAACAGATGAACAGAAGCAAACACAGTGAGAGCAGTGTGCATGGTTCTCGCATAGCAGAGCTTGTTCAACTTGACAGCTTCTAACATGGACACAGAGCAAGCAGACAGCAATCCACATGCTCTGCTTGCTGCAAATGTGGAAAACAGACACCCCAGCATCAGAATCTCAGAAATCACAGAGAGAAGCAGAGAAATGCTGCAGGAGCATGTTTTCTTGCTTGAAAAAGTGAAAAACTCACTTGGGCCGTGCACAGCGCAAACCAATGAACAGAAGCAAACACAGTGAGAGCTGTGCGTATGGTTCTCGCAAAGCAGAGCTTGTTCACCTTGACAGCTTCGAACATGGAAACACAGCAAGCAGACCTCAGCCTACATTCTCTGCGTGTTGCAAAGATGGAAAACAGACACCCTAGTATCAGAATCTCAGAAATCACTGAGCGAAGCAGAGAAATGCTGCAGGACCATGCTTGCTTGCTTGAAAAAGTGAAAAACTTACTTGGGCTGTGCACTGTGCAAACATATGAACAGAAGCATACATAGCGAGAGCAGTGTGCACTGTTCTCGCGAAGCAGAGCTTGTTCACCTTGACAGCTTCTAACATGGAAACACAGCAAGCAGACAGCAGCCCACATGCTGTGCTTGCTGCAAACATGGAAAACAGACACCCTAGCATCAGAATCTCAGAAATCACTGAGAGAAGCAGAGAAATGCTGCAGGAGCATGTTTGCTTCCTAGGATAAATGAAAAACTCACATGGGCCATGCACAGTGCAAACGGATGAAAAGAAGCATACACAGCGAGAGCAGTGTGCACTGTTCTCGCAAAGCAGAGCTTGTTCAGCTTGCCAGCTTCTAACATGGAAAGAGAGCAAGCAGACAGCAGCCCACATGCTCTGCTTGTTATAAACATGGAAAACAGACACCCTAGCATCAGAATCTCAGAAATCACAGAGAGAAGTAGAGAAATGCTGCAGGAGCATGTTTTCTTGCTAGGACCAACGAAAAACACAAATGGGCTGTGCGCAGTGCAAACAGATGAACAGAAGTATACACAGTGAGAGCTGTGTGCATGGTTCTCGCAGAGCAGAGCTTGTTCGACTTGACAGCTTCTAACATGGAAACACAGCAAGCAGACAGGAACCCACATGCTGTGCTTGCTGCAAACAGGGAAAACAGTCGCCCCAGCATCATAATCACAAAAATCAATGAGAGGAGCAGAGAAATGCTGCGGGGGCATGTTTTCTTGCTAGGACAAATGAAAAACACCAATGGCTGTGCACAGTGCAAACAGATGAACAGAAGCAAACACAGTGAGAGCAGTGTGCATGGTTCTCGCAGAGCAGAGCTTGTTCTACTTGACAGCTTCTAACATGGAAAGAGAGCAAGCAGACAGGAACCCACATGCTGTGCTTGCTGCAAACATGGAAAACAGACGCCCCAGCATCAGAATCTCAGAAATCACTGAGAGAAGCAGAGAAATGCTGCAGGAGAATGTTTGCTTGCTAGGACAAATGAAAAACACCAATGGCTGTGCACAGTGCAAACAGATGAACAGAAGCATACACAGTGAGAGAAGAGTGCATGTTTCTCGCATAGCAGAGCTTGTTCAACTTGACAGCTTCTAACATGGACACAGAGCAAGCAGACAGCAATCCACATGCTCTGCTTGCTGCAAATGTGGAAAACAGACACCCCAGCATCAGAATCTCAGAAATCACAGAGAGAAGCAGAGAAATGCTGCAGGAGCATGTTTTCTTGCTTGAAAAAGTGAAAAACTCACTTGGGCCGTGCACAGCGCAAACCAATGAACAGAAGCAAACACAGTGAGAGCTGTGTGTATGGTTCTCGCAAAGCAGAGCTTGTTCACCTTGACAGCTTCTAACATGGAAACACAGCAAGCAGACCTCAGCCTACATTCTCTGCGTGTTGCAAAGATGGAAAACAGACACCCTAGTATCAGGATCTCAGAAATCACTGAGCGAAGCAGAGAAATGCTGCAGGACCATGCTTGCTTGCTTGAAAAAGTGAAAAACTTACTTGGGCTGTGCACTGTGCAAACATATGAACAGAAGCATACATAGCGAGAGCAGTGTGCACTGTTCTCGTGAAGCAGAGCTTGTTCACCTTGACAGCTTCTAACATGGAAACACAGCAAGCAGACAGCAGCCCACATGCTGTGCTTGCTGCAAACATGGAAAACAGACACCCTAGCATCAGAATCTCAGAAATCACTGAGAGAAGCAGAGAAATGCTGCAGGAGCATGTTTGCTTCCTAGGACAAATGAAAAACTCACATGGGCCATGCACAGTGCAAACGGATGAACAGAAGCATACACAGTGAGAGCTGTGTGCACTGTTCTCGCACAGCAGAGCTTGTTCGACTTGACAGCTTCTAACATGGAAACAGAGCAAGCAGACTGCAGCCCACATGCTGTGCTTGCTGCAAACATGGAAAACAGACACCCTAGCATCAGAATCTCAGAAATCACAGAGAGAAGTAGAGAAATGCTGCAGGAGCATGTTTTCTTGCTTGAAAAAGTGAAAAACTCACTTGGGCCGTGCACAGTGCAAACCAATGAACAGAAGCAAACACAGTGAGAGCTGTGTGTATGGTTCTCGCAAAGCAGAGCTTGTTCACCTTGACAGCTTCGAACATGGAAACACAGCAAGCAGACCTCAGCCTACATTCTCTGCGTGTTGCAAAGATGGAAAACAGACACCCTAGTATCAGAATCTCAGAAATCACTGAGCGAAGCAGAGAAATGCTGCAGGACCATGCTTGCTTGCTTGAAAAAGTGAAAAACTTACTTGGGCTGTGCACAGTGCAAACAGATGAACAGAAGCATACATAGCGAGAGCAGTGTGCACTGTTCTCGCGAAGCAGAGCTTGTTCAGCTTGCCAGCTTCTAACATGGAAAGAGAGCAAGCAGACAGCAGCCCACATGCTCTGCTTGTTATAAACATGGAAAACAGACACCCTAGCATCAGAATCTCAGAAATCACAGAGAGAAGTAGAGAAATGCTGCAGGAGCATGTTTTCTTGCTAGGACCAACGAAAAACACAAATGGGCTGTGCGCAGTGCAAACAGATGAACAGAAGCATACACAGTGAGAGCTGTGTGCATGGTTCTCGCAGAGCAGAGCTTGTTCTACTTGACAGCTTCTAACATGGAAAGAGAGCAAGCAGACAGGAACCCACATGCTGTGCTTGCTGCAAACATGGAAAACAGACGCCCCAGCATCAGAATCTCAGAAATCACTGAGAGAAGCAGAGAAATGCTGCAGGAGCATGTTTGCTTGCTAGGACAAATGAAAAACACCAATGGCTGTGCACAGTGCAAACAGATGAACAGAAGCAAACACAGTGAGAGCAGTGTGCATGGTTCTCGCATAGCAGAGCTTGTTCAACTTGACAGCTTCTAACATGGAAACAGAGCAAGCAGACAGCAATCCACATGCTCTGCTTGCTGCAAATGTGGAAAACAGACACCCCAGCATCAGAATCTCAGAAATCACTGAGAGAAGCAGAGAAATGCTGCAGGAGCATGTTTTCTTGCTTGAAAAAGTGAAAAACTCGATTGGGCCGTGCACAGCGCAGACCAATGAACAGAAGCAAACACAGTGAGAGCTGTGTGTATGGTTCTCGCACAGCAGAGCTTGTTCACCTTGAAAGCTTCGAACATGGAAACACAGCAAGCAGACGTCAGCCTACATTCTCTGCGTGTTGCAAAGATGGAAAACAGACACCCTAGCATCAGAATCTCAGAAATCACTGAGAGAAGCAGAGAAATGCTGCAGGAGCATGTTTGCTTCCTAGGACAAATGAAAAACTCACATGGGCCATGCACAGTGCAAACGGATGAACAGAAGCATACACAGTGAGAGCTGTGTGCACTGTTCTCGCACAGCAGAGCTTGTTCTACTTGACAGCTTCTAACATGGAAAGAGAGCAAGCAGACAGGAACCCACATGCTGTGCTTGCTGCAAACATGGAAAACAGACGCCCCAGCATCAGAATCTCAGAAATCACTGAGAGAAGCAGAGAAATGCTGCAGGAGCATGTTTGCTTGCTAGGACAAATGAAAAACACCAATGGCTGTGCACAGTGCAAACAGATGAACAGAAGCAAACACAGTGAGAGCAGTGTGCATGGTTCTCTCAGAGCAGAGCTTGTTCTACTTGACAGCTTCTAACATGGAAAGAGAGCAAGCAGACAGGAACACACATGCTGTGCTTGCTGCAAACATGGAAAACAGACGCCCCAGCATCAGAATCTCAGAAATCACTGAGAGACGCAGAGAAATGCTGCAGGAGCATGTTTGCTTGCTAGGACAAATGAAAAACACCAATGGCTGTGCACAGTGCAAACAGATGAACAGAAGCAAACACAGTGAGAGCAGTGTGCATGGTTCTCGCATAGCAGAGCTTGTTCAACTTGACAGCTTCTAACATGGAAACAGAGCAAGCAGACAGCAATCCACATGCTCTGCTTGCTGCAAATGTGGAAAACAGACACCCCAGCATCAGAATCTCAGAAATCACAGAGAGAAGCAGAGAAATGCTGCAGGAGCATGTTTTCTTGCTTGAAAAAGTGAAAAACTCACTTGGGCCGTGCACAGCGCAAACCAATGAACAGAAGCAAACACAGTGAGAGCTGTGTGTATGGTTCTCGCAAAGCAGAGCTTGTTCACCTTGACAGCTTCTAACATGGAAACACAGCAAGCAGACCTCAGCCTACATTCTCTGCGTGTTGCAAAGATGGAAAACAGACACCCTAGTATCAGAATCTCAGAAATCACTGAGCGAAGCAGAGAAATGCTGCAGGACCATGCTTGCTTGCTTGAAAAAGTGAAAAACTTACTTGGGCTGTGCACTGTGCAAACATATGAACAGAAGCATACATAGCGAGAGCAGTGTGCACTGTTCTCGCGAAGCAGAGCTTGTTCACCTTGACAGCTTCTAACATGGAAACACAGCAAGCAGACAGCAGCCCACATGCTGTGCTTGCTGCAAACATGGAAAACAGACACCCTAGCATCAGAATCTCAGAAATCACTGAGAGAAGCAGAGAAATGCTGCAGGAGCATGTTTGCTTCCTAGGACAAATGAAAAACTCACATGGGCCATGCACAGTGCAAACGGATGAACAGAAGCATACACAGTGAGAGCTGTGTGCACTGTTCTCGCGCAGCAGAGCTTGTTCGACTTGACAGCTTCTAACATGGAAACAGAGCAAGCAGACCTCAGCCCACATGCTGTGCTTGCTGCAAACATGGAAAACAGACGCCCCAGCATCAGAATCTCAGAAATCACTGAGAGAAGCAGAGAAATGCTGCAGGAGCATGTTTGCTTGCTAGGACAAATGAAAAACACCAATGGCTGTGCACAGTGCAAACGGATGAACAGAAGCATACACAGTGAGAGCTGTGTGCACTGTTCTCGCACAGCAGAGCTTGTTCGACTTGACAGCTTCTAACATGGAAACAGAGCAAGCAGACTGCAGCCCACATGCTCTGCTTGCTGCAAACATGGAAAACAGACACCCTAGCATCAGAATCTCAGAAATCACTGAGAGAAGTAGAGAAATGCTGCAGGAGCATGTTTGCTTCCTAGGACAAATGAAAAACTCACATGGGCCATGCACAGTGCAAACGGATGAAAAGAAGCATACACAGCGAGAGCAGTGTGCACTGTTCTCGCAAAGCAGAGCTTGTTCAGCTTGCCAGCTTCTAACAGGGAAAGAGAGCAAGCAGACAGCAGCCCACATGCTCTGCTTGTTATAAACATGGAAAACAGACACCCTAGCATCAGAATCTCAGAAATCACAGAGAGAAGTAGAGAAATGCTGCAGGAGCATGTTTTCTTGCTAAGACCAACGAAAAACACAAATGGGCTGTGCGCAGTGCAAACAGATGAACAGAAGCATACACAGTGAGAGCTGTGTGCATGGTTCTCGCAGAGCAGAGCTTGTTCTACTTGACAGCTTCTAACATGGAAATAGAGCAAGCAGACAGCAATCCACATGCTCTGCTTGCTGCAAATGTGGAAAACAGACACCCCAGCATCAGAATCTCAGAAATCACTGAGAGAAGCAGAGAAATGCTGCAGGAGCATGTTTGCTTCCTAGGACAAATGAAAAACTCACATGGGCCATGCACAGTGCAAACGGATGAAAAGAAGCATACACAGCGAGAGCAGTGTGCACTGTTCTCGCAAAGCAGAGCTTGTTCAGCTTGCCAGCTTCTAACATGGAAACACAGCAAGCAGACAGCAGCCCACATGCTCTGCTTGCGGCAAACATGGAAAACAGTCGCCCCAGCATCATAATCACAAAAATCAATGAGAGGAGCAGAGAAATGCTGCGGGGGCATGTTTTCTTGCTAGGACAAATGAAAACCTTACTTGGGCTGTGCACAGCGCAAACGGATGAACAGAAGCATACACAGTGAGAGCTGTGTGCACTGTTCTCGCACAGCAGAGCTTGTTCGACTTGACAGCTTCTAACATGGAAACAGAGCAAGCAGACAGCAATCTACAGGCTCTGCTTGCTGCAAACGTGGAAAACAGACGCCCCAGCATCAGAATCTCAGAAATCACTGAGAGAAGTAGAGAAATGCTGCAGGAGCTTGTTTGCTTCCTAGGACAAATGAAAAACTCAAATGGGCCATGCACCGTGCAAATGGATGAACAGAAGCATACACAGTGAGAGCTGTGTGCACTGTTCTCGCACAGCAGAGCTTGTTCGACTTGACAGCTTCTAACATGGAAACACAGCAAGCAGACCTCAGCCTACATTCTCTGCGTGTTGCAAAGATGGAAAACAGACACCCTAGTATCAGAATCTCAGAAATCACTGAGCGAAGCAGAGAAATGCTGCAGGACCATGCTTGCTTGCTTGAAAAAGTGAAAAACTTACTTGGGCTGTGCACAGTGCAAACAGATGAACAGAAGCATACATAGCGAGAGCAGTGTGCACTGTTCTCGCGAAGCAGAGCTTGTTCACCTTGACAGCTTCTATCATGGAAACACAGCAAGCAGACAGCAGCCCACATGCTCTGCTTGCTGCACACATGGAAAACAGACACCCTAGCATCAGAATCTCAGAAATCACTGAGAGAAGTAGAGAAATGCTGCTGGAGCATGTTTGCTTCCTAGGACAAATGAAAAACTCACATGGGCCATGCACAGTGCAAACGGATGAAAAGAAGCATACACAGCGAGAGCAGTGTGCACTGTTCTCACAAAGCAGAGCTTGTTCAGCTTGCCAGCTTCTAACATGGAAAGAGAGCAAGCAGACAGCAGCCCACATGCTCTGCTTGTTATAAACATGGAAAACAGACACCCTAGCATCAGAATCTCAGAAATCACAGAGAGAAGTAGAGAAATGCTGCAGGAGCATGTTTTCTTGCTAGGACCAACGAAAAACACAAATGGGCTGTGCGCAGTGCAAACAGATGAACAGAAGCATACACAGTGAGAGCTGTGTGCATGGTTCTCGCAGAGCAGAGCTTGTTCTACTTGACAGCTTCTAACATGGAAAGAGAGCAAGCAGACAGGAACACACATGCTGTGCTTGCTGCAAACATGGAAAACAGACGCCCCAGCATCAGAATCTCAGAAATCACTGAGAGAAGCAGAGAAATGCTGCAGGAGCATGTTTGCTTGCTAGGACAAATGAAAAACACCAATGGCTGTGCACAGTGCAAACAGATGAACAGAAGCAAACACAGTGAGTGCAGTGTGCATGGTTCTCGCATAGCAGAGCTTGTTCAACTTGACAGCTTCTAACATGGAAACAGAGCAAGCAGACAGCAATCCACATGCTCTGCTTGCAGCAAATGTGGAAAACAGACACCCCAGCATCAGAATCTCAGAAATCACTGAGAGAAGCAGAGAAATGCTGCAGGAGCATGTTTTCTTGCTTGAAAAAGTGAAAAACTCACTTGGGCCGTGCACAGCGCAAACCAATGAACAGAAGCAAACACAGTGAGAGCTGTGTGTATGGTTCTCGCAAAGCAGAGCTTGTTCACCTTGACAGCTTCTAACATGGAAACACAGCAAGCAGACCTCAGCCTACATTCTCTGCGTGTTGCAAAGATGGAAAACAGACACCCTAGTATCAGAATCTCAGAAATCACTGAGCGAAGCAGAGAAATGCTGCAGAACCATGCTTGCTTGCTTGAAAAAGTGAAAAACTTACTTGGGCTGTGCACTGTGCAAACATATGAACAGAAGCATACATAGCGAGAGCAGTGTGCACTGTTCTCGCGAAGCAGAGCTTGTCCACCTTGACAGCTTCTAACATGGAAACACAGCAAGCAGACAGCAGCCCACATGCTCTGCTTGCTGCAAACATGGAAAACAGACACCCTAGCATCAGAATCTCAGAAATCACTGAGAGAAGCAGAGAAATGCTGCAGGAGCATGTTTGCTTGCTAGGACAAATGAAAAACACCAATGGCTGTGCACAGTGCAAACGGATGAACAGAAGCAAACACAGTGAGAGCTGTGTGCATGGTTCTCGCATAGCAGAGCTTGTTCAACTTGACAGCTTCTAACATGGAAAGAGAGCAAGCAGACAGGAACCCACATGCTGTGCTTGCTGCAAACATGGAAAACAGACGCCCCAGCATCAGAATCTCAGAAATCACTGAGAGAAGCAGAGAAATGCTGCAGGACCATGCTTGCTTGCTTGAAAAAGTGAAAAACTTACTTGGGCTGTGCACAGTGCAAAGAGATGAACAGAAGCATACATAGCGAGAGCAGTGTGCACTGTTCTCGCAAAGCAGAGCTTGTTCAGCTTGCCAGCTTCTAACATGGAAAGAGAGCAAGCAGACAGCAGCCCATATGCTCTGCTTGTTATAAACATGGAAAACGGACACCCTAGCATCAGAATCTCAGAAATCACTGAGAGAAGTAGAGAAATGCTGCAGGAGCATGTTTTCTTGCTAGGAACAAAGAAAAACACAAATGGGCTGTGCGCAGTGCAAACAGATGAACAGAAGCATACACAGTGAGAGCTGTGTGCATGGTTCTCGCAGAGCAGAGCTTGTTCTACTTGACAGCTTCTAACAGGGAAACACAGCAAGCAGACAGCAGCCCACATGCTCTGCTTGCGGCAAACATGGAAAACAGTCGCCCCAGCATCATAATCACAAAAATCAATGAGAGGAGCAGAGAAATGCTGCGGGGGCATGTTTTCTTGCTAGGACAATTGAAAACCTTACTTGGGCTGTGCACAGTGCAAACGGATGAACAGAAGCATACACAGTGAGAGCAGTGTGCATGGTTCTCGCAGAGCAGAGCTTGTTGTACTTGACAGCTTCTAACAGGGAAACACAGCAAGCAGACAGGAACCCACATGCTGTGCTTGCTGCAAACATGGAAAACAGACGCCCCAGCATCAGAATCTCAGAAATCACTGAGAGAAGCAGAGAAATGCTGCAGGAGCATGTTTTCTTGCTTGAAAAAGTGAAAAACTCACTTGGGCCGTGCACAGCGCAAACCAATGAACAGAAGCAAACACAGTGAGAGCTGTGTGTATGGTTCTCGCAAAGCAGAGCTTGTTCACCTTGACAGCTTCTAACATGGAAACACAGCAAGCAGACCTCAGCCTACATTCCCTGCGTGTTACAAAGATGGAAAACAGACACCCTAGTATCAGAATCTCAGAAATCACTGAGCGAAGCAGAGAAATGCTGCAGGACCATGCTTGCTTGCTTGAAAAAGTGAAAAACTTACTTGGGCTGTGCACAGTGCAAACAGATGAACAGAAGCATACATAGCGAGAGCAGTGTGCACTGTTCTCGCGAAGCAGAGCTTGTTCACCTTGACAGCTTCTAACATGGAAACACAGCAAGCAGACAGCAGCCCACATGCTCTGCTTGCTGCAAACATGGAAAACAGACACCCTAGCATCAGAATCTCAGAAATCACTGAGAGAAGTAGAGAAATGCTGCAGGAGCATGTTTGCTTCCTAGGACAAATGAAAAACTCACATGGGCCATGCAGAGTGCAAACGGATGAAAAGAAGCATACACAGCGAGAGCAGTGTGCACTGTTCTCGCAAAGCAGAGCTTGTTCACCTTGACAGCTTCTAACATGGAAACACAGCAAGCAGACAGCAGCCCACATGCTCTGCTTGTTATAAACATGGAAAACAGACACCCTAGCATCAGAATCTCAGGAATCACAGAGAGAAGCAGAGAAATGCTGCAGGAGCATGTTTTCTTGCTAGGACCAACGAAAAACACAAATGGGCTGTGCGCAGTGCAAACAGATGAACAGAAGCATACACAGTGAGAGCTGTGTGCATGGTTCTCGCAGAGCAGAGCTTGTTCAACTTGACAGCTTCTAACATGGGAAGAGAGCAAGCAGACAGGAACCCACATGCTGTGCTTGCTGCAAACATGGAAAACAGACGCTCCAGCATCAGAATCTCAGAAATCACTGAGAGAAGCAGAGAAATGCTGCAGGAGCATGTTTGCTTGCTAGGACAAATGAAAAACACCAATGGCTGTGCACAGTGCAAACAGATGAACAGAAGCAAACACAGTGAGAGCAGTGTGCATGGTTCTCGCATAGCAGAGCTTGTTCAACTTGACAGCTTCTAACATGGAAACAGAGCAAGCAGACAGCAATCCACATGCTCTGCTTGCTGCAAATGTGGAAAACAGACACCCCAGCATCAGAATCTCAGAAATCACTGAGAGAAGCAGAGAAATGCTGCAGGAGCATGTTTTCTTGCTTGAAAAAGTGAAAAACTCACTTGGGCCGTGCACAGCGCAAACCAATGAACAGAAGCAAACACAGTGAGAGCTGTGTGTATGGTTCTCGCACAGCAGAGCTTGTTCACCTTGACAGCTTCTAACATGGAAACACAGCAAGCAGACCTCAGCCTACATTCTCTGCGTGTTGCAAAGATGGAAAACAGTCACCCTAGCATCAGAATCTCAGAAATCACTGAGAGAAGCAGAGAAATGCTGCAGGAGCATGTTTGCTTCCTAGGACAAATGAAAAACTCACATGGGCCATGCACAGTGCAAACGGATGAACAGAAGCATACACAGTGAGAGCTGGGTGCACTGTTCTCGCACAGCAGAGCTTGTTCTGCTTGACAGCTTCTAACATGGAAAGAGAGCAAGCAGACAGGAACCCACATGCTGTGCTTGCTGCAAACATGGAAAACAGACGCCCCAGCATCAGAATCTCAGAAATCACTGAGAGAAGCAGAGAAATGCTGCAGGAGCATGTTTGCTTGCTAGGACAAATGAAAAACACCAATGGCTGTGCACAGTGCAAACAGATGAACAGAAGCAAACACAGTGAGAGCAGTGTGCATGGTTCTCGCAGAGCAGAGCTTGTTCTACTTGACAGCTTCTAACATGGAAAGAGAGCAAGCAGACAGGAACCCACATGCTGTGCTTGCTGCAAACATGGAGAACAGACGCCCCAGCATCAGAATCTCAGAAATCACTGAGAGAAGCAGAGAAATGCTGCAGGAGCATGTTTGCTTGCTAGGACAAATGAAAAACACCAATGGCTGTGCACAGTGCAAACAGATGAACAGAAGCAAACACAGTGAGAGCAGTGTGCATGGTTCTCGCATAGCAGAGCTTGTTCAACTTGACAGCTTCTAACATGGACACAGAGCAAGCAGACAGCAATCCACATGCTCTGCTTGCTGCAAATGTGGAAAACAGACACCCCAGCATCAGAATCTCAGAAATCACAGAGAGAAGCAGAGAAATGCTGCAGGAGCATGTTTTCTTGCTTGAAAAAGTGAAAAACTCACTTGGGCCGTGCACAGCGCAAACCAATGAACAGAAGCAAACACAGTGAGAGCTGTGCGTATGGTTCTCGCAAAGCAGAGCTTGTTCACCTTGACAGCTTCGAACATGGAAACACAGCAAGCAGACCTCAGCCTACATTCTCTGCGTGTTGCAAAGATGGAAAACAGACACCCTAGTATCAGAATCTCAGAAATCACTGAGCGAAGCAGAGAAATGCTGCAGGACCATGCTTGCTTGCTTGAAAAAGTGAAAAACTTACTTGGGCTGTGCACTGTGCAAACATATGAACAGAAGCATACATAGCGAGAGCAGTGTGCACTGTTCTCGCGAAGCAGAGCTTGTTCACCTTGACAGCTTCTAACATGGAAACACAGCAAGCAGACAGCAGCCCACATGCTGTGCTTGCTGCAAACATGGAAAACAGACACCCTAGCATCAGAATCTCAGAAATCACTGAGAGAAGCAGAGAAATGCTGCAGGAGCATGTTTGCTTCCTAGGATAAATGAAAAACTCACATGGGCCATGCACAGTGCAAACGGATGAAAAGAAGCATACACAGCGAGAGCAGTGTGCACTGTTCTCGCAAAGCAGAGCTTGTTCAGCTTGCCAGCTTCTAACATGGAAAGAGAGCAAGCAGACAGCAGCCCACATGCTCTGCTTGTTATAAACATGGAAAACAGACACCCTAGCATCAGAATCTCAGAAATCACAGAGAGAAGTAGAGAAATGCTGCAGGAGCATGTTTTCTTGCTAGGACCAACGAAAAACACAAATGGGCTGTGCGCAGTGCAAACAGATGAACAGAAGTATACACAGTGAGAGCTGTGTGCATGGTTCTCGCAGAGCAGAGCTTGTTCGACTTGACAGCTTCTAACATGGAAACACAGCAAGCAGACAGGAACCCACATGCTGTGCTTGCTGCAAACAGGGAAAACAGTCGCCCCAGCATCATAATCACAAAAATCAATGAGAGGAGCAGAGAAATGCTGCGGGGGCATGTTTTCTTGCTAGGACAAATGAAAAACACCAATGGCTGTGCACAGTGCAAACAGATGAACAGAAGCAAACACAGTGAGAGCAGTGTGCATGGTTCTCGCAGAGCAGAGCTTGTTCTACTTGACAGCTTCTAACATGGAAAGAGAGCAAGCAGACAGGAACCCACATGCTGTGCTTGCTGCAAACATGGAAAACAGACGCCCCAGCATCAGAATCTCAGAAATCACTGAGAGAAGCAGAGAAATGCTGCAGGAGAATGTTTGCTTGCTAGGACAAATGAAAAACACCAATGGCTGTGCACAGTGCAAACAGATGAACAGAAGCAAACACAGTGAGAGAAGAGTGCATGTTTCTCGCATAGCAGAGCTTGTTCAACTTGACAGCTTCTAACATGGACACAGAGCAAGCAGACAGCAATCCACATGCTCTGCTTGCTGCAAATGTGGAAAACAGACACCCCAGCATCAGAATCTCAGAAATCACAGAGAGAAGCAGAGAAATGCTGCAGGAGCATGTTTTCTTGCTTGAAAAAGTGAAAAACTCACTTGGGCCGTGCACAGCGCAAACCAATGAACAGAAGCAAACACAGTGAGAGCTGTGTGTATGGTTCTCGCAAAGCAGAGCTTGTTCACCTTGACAGCTTCTAACATGGAAACACAGCAAGCAGACCTCAGCCTACATTCTCTGCGTGTTGCAAAGATGGAAAACAGACACCCTAGTATCAGGATCTCAGAAATCACTGAGCGAAGCAGAGAAATGCTGCAGGACCATGCTTGCTTGCTTGAAAAAGTGAAAAACTTACTTGGGCTGTGCACTGTGCAAACATATGAACAGAAGCATACATAGCGAGAGCAGTGTGCACTGTTCTCGTGAAGCAGAGCTTGTTCACCTTGACAGCTTCTAACATGGAAACACAGCAAGCAGACAGCAGCCCACATGCTGTGCTTGCTGCAAACATGGAAAACAGACACCCTAGCATCAGAATCTCAGAAATCACTGAGAGAAGCAGAGAAATGCTGCAGGAGCATGTTTGCTTCCTAGGACAAATGAAAAACTCACATGGGCCATGCACAGTGCAAACGGATGAACAGAAGCATACACAGTGAGAGCTGTGTGCACTGTTCTCGCACAGCAGAGCTTGTTCGACTTGACAGCTTCTAACATGGAAACAGAGCAAGCAGACTGCAGCCCACATGCTGTGCTTGCTGCAAACATGGAAAACAGACACCCTAGCATCAGAATCTCAGAAATCACAGAGAGAAGTAGAGAAATGCTGCAGGAGCATGTTTTCTTGCTTGAAAAAGTGAAAAACTCACTTGGGCCGTGCACAGTGCAAACCAATGAACAGAAGCAAACACAGTGAGAGCTGTGTGTATGGTTCTCGCAAAGCAGAGCTTGTTCACCTTGACAGCTTCGAACATGGAAACACAGCAAGCAGACCTCAGCCTACATTCTCTGCGTGTTGCAAAGATGGAAAACAGACACCCTAGTATCAGAATCTCAGAAATCACTGAGCGAAGCAGAGAAATGCTGCAGGACCATGCTTGCTTGCTTGAAAAAGTGAAAAACTTACTTGGGCTGTGCACAGTGCAAACAGATGAACAGAAGCATACATAGCGAGAGCAGTGTGCACTGTTCTCGCGAAGCAGAGCTTGTTCAGCTTGCCAGCTTCTAACATGGAAAGAGAGCAAGCAGACAGCAGCCCACATGCTCTGCTTGTTATAAACATGGAAAACAGACACCCTAGCATCAGAATCTCAGAAATCACAGAGAGAAGTAGAGAAATGCTGCAGGAGCATGTTTTCTTGCTAGGACCAACGAAAAACACAAATGGGCTGTGCGCAGTGCAAACAGATGAACAGAAGCATACACAGTGAGAGCTGTGTGCATGGTTCTCGCAGAGCAGAGCTTGTTCTACTTGACAGCTTCTAACATGGAAAGAGAGCAAGCAGACAGGAACCCACATGCTGTGCTTGCTGCAAACATGGAAAACAGACGCCCCAGCATCAGAATCTCAGAAATCACTGAGAGAAGCAGAGAAATGCTGCAGGAGCATGTTTGCTTGCTAGGACAAATGAAAAACACCAATGGCTGTGCACAGTGCAAACAGATGAACAGAAGCAAACACAGTGAGAGCAGTGTGCATGGTTCTCGCATAGCAGAGCTTGTTCAACTTGACAGCTTCTAACATGGAAACAGAGCAAGCAGACAGCAATCCACATGCTCTGCTTGCTGCAAATGTGGAAAACAGACACCCCAGCATCAGAATCTCAGAAATCACTGAGAGAAGCAGAGAAATGCTGCAGGAGCATGTTTTCTTGCTTGAAAAAGTGAAAAACTCGATTGGGCCGTGCACAGCGCAGACCAATGAACAGAAGCAAACACAGTGAGAGCTGTGTGTATGGTTCTCGCACAGCAGAGCTTGTTCACCTTGAAAGCTTCGAACATGGAAACACAGCAAGCAGACGTCAGCCTACATTCTCTGCGTGTTGCAAAGATGGAAAACAGACACCCTAGCATCAGAATCTCAGAAATCACTGAGAGAAGCAGAGAAATGCTGCAGGAGCATGTTTGCTTCCTAGGACAAATGAAAAACTCACATGGGCCATGCACAGTGCAAACGGATGAACAGAAGCATACACAGTGAGAGCTGTGTGCACTGTTCTCGCACAGCAGAGCTTGTTCTACTTGACAGCTTCTAACATGGAAAGAGAGCAAGCAGACAGGAACCCACATGCTGTGCTTGCTGCAAACATGGAAAACAGACGCCCCAGCATCAGAATCTCAGAAATCACTGAGAGAAGCAGAGAAATGCTGCAGGAGCATGTTTGCTTGCTAGGACAAATGAAAAACACCAATGGCTGTGCACAGTGCAAACAGATGAACAGAAGCAAACACAGTGAGAGCAGTGTGCATGGTTCTCTCAGAGCAGAGCTTGTTCTACTTGACAGCTTCTAACATGGAAAGAGAGCAAGCAGACAGGAACACACATGCTGTGCTTGCTGCAAACATGGAAAACAGACGCCCCAGCATCAGAATCTCAGAAATCACTGAGAGACGCAGAGAAATGCTGCAGGAGCATGTTTGCTTGCTAGGACAAATGAAAAACACCAATGGCTGTGCACAGTGCAAACAGATGAACAGAAGCAAACACAGTGAGAGCAGTGTGCATGGTTCTCGCATAGCAGAGCTTGTTCAACTTGACAGCTTCTAACATGGAAACAGAGCAAGCAGACAGCAATCCACATGCTCTGCTTGCTGCAAATGTGGAAAACAGACACCCCAGCATCAGAATCTCAGAAATCACAGAGAGAAGCAGAGAAATGCTGCAGGAGCATGTTTTCTTGCTTGAAAAAGTGAAAAACTCACTTGGGCCGTGCACAGCGCAAACCAATGAACAGAAGCAAACACAGTGAGAGCTGTGTGTATGGTTCTCGCAAAGCAGAGCTTGTTCACCTTGACAGCTTCTAACATGGAAACACAGCAAGCAGACCTCAGCCTACATTCTCTGCGTGTTGCAAAGATGGAAAACAGACACCCTAGTATCAGAATCTCAGAAATCACTGAGCGAAGCAGAGAAATGCTGCAGGACCATGCTTGCTTGCTTGAAAAAGTGAAAAACTTACTTGGGCTGTGCACTGTGCAAACATATGAACAGAAGCATACATAGCGAGAGCAGTGTGCACTGTTCTCGCGAAGCAGAGCTTGTTCACCTTGACAGCTTCTAACATGGAAACACAGCAAGCAGACAGCAGCCCACATGCTGTGCTTGCTGCAAACATGGAAAACAGACACCCTAGCATCAGAATCTCAGAAATCACTGAGAGAAGCAGAGAAATGCTGCAGGAGCATGTTTGCTTCCTAGGACAAATGAAAAACTCACATGGGCCATGCACAGTGCAAACGGATGAACAGAAGCATACACAGTGAGAGCTGTGTGCACTGTTCTCGCGCAGCAGAGCTTGTTCGACTTGACAGCTTCTAACATGGAAACAGAGCAAGCAGACCTCAGCCCACATGCTGTGCTTGCTGCAAACATGGAAAACAGACGCCCCAGCATCAGAATCTCAGAAATCACTGAGAGAAGCAGAGAAATGCTGCAGGAGCATGTTTGCTTGCTAGGACAAATGAAAAACACCAATGGCTGTGCACAGTGCAAACGGATGAACAGAAGCATACACAGTGAGAGCTGTGTGCACTGTTCTCGCACAGCAGAGCTTGTTCGACTTGACAGCTTCTAACATGGAAACAGAGCAAGCAGACTGCAGCCCACATGCTCTGCTTGCTGCAAACATGGAAAACAGACACCCTAGCATCAGAATCTCAGAAATCACTGAGAGAAGTAGAGAAATGCTGCAGGAGCATGTTTGCTTCCTAGGACAAATGAAAAACTCACATGGGCCATGCACAGTGCAAACGGATGAAAAGAAGCATACACAGCGAGAGCAGTGTGCACTGTTCTCGCAAAGCAGAGCTTGTTCAGCTTGCCAGCTTCTAACAGGGAAAGAGAGCAAGCAGACAGCAGCCCACATGCTCTGCTTGTTATAAACATGGAAAACAGACACCCTAGCATCAGAATCTCAGAAATCACAGAGAGAAGTAGAGAAATGCTGCAGGAGCATGTTTTCTTGCTAAGACCAACGAAAAACACAAATGGGCTGTGCGCAGTGCAAACAGATGAACAGAAGCATACACAGTGAGAGCTGTGTGCATGGTTCTCGCAGAGCAGAGCTTGTTCTACTTGACAGCTTCTAACATGGAAATAGAGCAAGCAGACAGCAATCCACATGCTCTGCTTGCTGCAAATGTGGAAAACAGACACCCCAGCATCAGAATCTCAGAAATCACTGAGAGAAGCAGAGAAATGCTGCAGGAGCATGTTTGCTTCCTAGGACAAATGAAAAACTCACATGGGCCATGCACAGTGCAAACGGATGAAAAGAAGCATACACAGCGAGAGCAGTGTGCACTGTTCTCGCAAAGCAGAGCTTGTTCAGCTTGCCAGCTTCTAACATGGAAACACAGCAAGCAGACAGCAGCCCACATGCTCTGCTTGCGGCAAACATGGAAAACAGTCGCCCCAGCATCATAATCACAAAAATCAATGAGAGGAGCAGAGAAATGCTGCGGGGGCATGTTTTCTTGCTAGGACAAATGAAAACCTTACTTGGGCTGTGCACAGCGCAAACGGATGAACAGAAGCATACACAGTGAGAGCTGTGTGCACTGTTCTCGCACAGCAGAGCTTGTTCGACTTGACAGCTTCTAACATGGAAACAGAGCAAGCAGACAGCAATCTACAGGCTCTGCTTGCTGCAAACGTGGAAAACAGACGCCCCAGCATCAGAATCTCAGAAATCACTGAGAGAAGTAGAGAAATGCTGCAGGAGCTTGTTTGCTTCCTAGGACAAATGAAAAACTCAAATGGGCCATGCACCGTGCAAATGGATGAACAGAAGCATACACAGTGAGAGCTGTGTGCACTGTTCTCGCACAGCAGAGCTTGTTCGACTTGACAGCTTCTAACATGGAAACACAGCAAGCAGACCTCAGCCTACATTCTCTGCGTGTTGCAAAGATGGAAAACAGACACCCTAGTATCAGAATCTCAGAAATCACTGAGCGAAGCAGAGAAATGCTGCAGGACCATGCTTGCTTGCTTGAAAAAGTGAAAAACTTACTTGGGCTGTGCACAGTGCAAACAGATGAACAGAAGCATACATAGCGAGAGCAGTGTGCACTGTTCTCGCGAAGCAGAGCTTGTTCACCTTGACAGCTTCTATCATGGAAACACAGCAAGCAGACAGCAGCCCACATGCTCTGCTTGCTGCACACATGGAAAACAGACACCCTAGCATCAGAATCTCAGAAATCACTGAGAGAAGTAGAGAAATGCTGCTGGAGCATGTTTGCTTCCTAGGACAAATGAAAAACTCACATGGGCCATGCACAGTGCAAACGGATGAAAAGAAGCATACACAGCGAGAGCAGTGTGCACTGTTCTCACAAAGCAGAGCTTGTTCAGCTTGCCAGCTTCTAACATGGAAAGAGAGCAAGCAGACAGCAGCCCACATGCTCTGCTTGTTATAAACATGGAAAACAGACACCCTAGCATCAGAATCTCAGAAATCACAGAGAGAAGTAGAGAAATGCTGCAGGAGCATGTTTTCTTGCTAGGACCAACGAAAAACACAAATGGGCTGTGCGCAGTGCAAACAGATGAACAGAAGCATACACAGTGAGAGCTGTGTGCATGGTTCTCGCAGAGCAGAGCTTGTTCTACTTGACAGCTTCTAACATGGAAAGAGAGCAAGCAGACAGGAACACACATGCTGTGCTTGCTGCAAACATGGAAAACAGACGCCCCAGCATCAGAATCTCAGAAATCACTGAGAGAAGCAGAGAAATGCTGCAGGAGCATGTTTGCTTGCTAGGACAAATGAAAAACACCAATGGCTGTGCACAGTGCAAACAGATGAACAGAAGCAAACACAGTGAGTGCAGTGTGCATGGTTCTCGCATAGCAGAGCTTGTTCAACTTGACAGCTTCTAACATGGAAACAGAGCAAGCAGACAGCAATCCACATGCTCTGCTTGCTGCAAATGTGGAAAACAGACACCCCAGCATCAGAATCTCAGAAATCACTGAGAGAAGCAGAGAAATGCTGCAGGAGCATGTTTTCTTGCTTGAAAAAGTGAAAAACTCACTTGGGCCGTGCACAGCGCAAACCAATGAACAGAAGCAAACACAGTGAGAGCTGTGTGTATGGTTCTCGCAAAGCAGAGCTTGTTCACCTTGACAGCTTCTAACATGGAAACACAGCAAGCAGACCTCAGCCTACATTCTCTGCGTGTTGCAAAGATGGAAAACAGACACCCTAGTATCAGAATCTCAGAAATCACTGAGCGAAGCAGAGAAATGCTGCAGAACCATGCTTGCTTGCTTGAAAAAGTGAAAAACTTACTTGGGCTGTGCACTGTGCAAACATATGAACAGAAGCATACATAGCGAGAGCAGTGTGCACTGTTCTCGCGAAGCAGAGCTTGTCCACCTTGACAGCTTCTAACATGGAAACACAGCAAGCAGACAGCAGCCCACATGCTCTGCTTGCTGCAAACATGGAAAACAGACACCCTAGCATCAGAATCTCAGAAATCACTGAGAGAAGCAGAGAAATGCTGCAGGAGCATGTTTGCTTGCTAGGACAAATGAAAAACACCAATGGCTGTGCACAGTGCAAACGGATGAACAGAAGCAAACACAGTGAGAGCTGTGTGCATGGTTCTCGCATAGCAGAGCTTGTTCAACTTGACAGCTTCTAACATGGAAAGAGAGCAAGCAGACAGGAACCCACATGCTGTGCTTGCTGCAAACATGGAAAACAGACGCCCCAGCATCAGAATCTCAGAAATCACTGAGAGAAGCAGAGAAATGCTGCAGGACCATGCTTGCTTGCTTGAAAAAGTGAAAAACTTACTTGGGCTGTGCACAGTGCAAAGAGATGAACAGAAGCATACATAGCGAGAGCAGTGTGCACTGTTCTCGCAAAGCAGAGCTTGTTCAGCTTGCCAGCTTCTAACATGGAAAGAGAGCAAGCAGACAGCAGCCCATATGCTCTGCTTGTTATAAACATGGAAAACGGACACCCTAGCATCAGAATCTCAGAAATCACTGAGAGAAGTAGAGAAATGCTGCAGGAGCATGTTTTCTTGCTAGGAACAAAGAAAAACACAAATGGGCTGTGCGCAGTGCAAACAGATGAACAGAAGCATACACAGTGAGAGCTGTGTGCATGGTTCTCGCAGAGCAGAGCTTGTTCTACTTGACAGCTTCTAACAGGGAAACACAGCAAGCAGACAGCAGCCCACATGCTCTGCTTGCGGCAAACATGGAAAACAGTCGCCCCAGCATCATAATCACAAAAATCAATGAGAGGAGCAGAGAAATGCTGCGGGGGCATGTTTTCTTGCTAGGACAATTGAAAACCTTACTTGGGCTGTGCACAGTGCAAACGGATGAACAGAAGCATACACAGTGAGAGCAGTGTGCATGGTTCTCGCAGAGCAGAGCTTGTTGTACTTGACAGCTTCTAACAGGGAAACACAGCAAGCAGACAGGAACCCACATGCTGTGCTTGCTGCAAACATGGAAAACAGACGCCCCAGCATCAGAATCTCAGAAATCACTGAGAGAAGCAGAGAAATGCTGCAGGAGCATGTTTACTTGCTTGAAAAAGTGAAAAACTCACTTGGGCCGTGCACAGCGCAAACCAATGAACAGAAGCAAACACAGTGAGAGCTGTGTGTATGGTTCTCGCAAAGCAGAGCTTGTTCACCTTGACAGCTTCTAACATGGAAACACAGCAAGCAGACCTCAGCCTACATTCCCTGCGTGTTACAAAGATGGAAAACAGACACCCTAGTATCAGAATCTCAGAAATCACTGAGCGAAGCAGAGAAATGCTGCAGGACCATGCTTGCTTGCTTGAAAAAGTGAAAAACTTACTTGGGCTGTGCACAGTGCAAACAGATGAACAGAAGCATACATAGCGAGAGCAGTGTGCACTGTTCTCGCGAAGCAGAGCTTGTTCACCTTGACAGCTTCTAACATGGAAACACAGCAAGCAGACAGCAGCCCACATGCTCTGCTTGCTGCAAACATGGAAAACAGACACCCTAGCATCAGAATCTCAGAAATCACTGAGAGAAGTAGAGAAATGCTGCAGGAGCATGTTTGCTTCCTAGGACAAATGAAAAACTCACATGGGCCATGCACAGTGCAAAAGGATGAAAAGAAGCATACACAGCGAGAGCAGTGTGCACTGTTCTCGCAAAGCAGAGCTTGTTCAGCTTGCCAGCTTCTAACATGGAAACACAGCAAGCAGACAGCAGCCCACATGCTCTGCTTGTTATAAACATGGAAAACAGACACCCTAGCATCAGAATCTCAGAAATCACAGAGAGAAGTAGAGAAATGCTGCAGGAGCATGTTTTCTTGCTAGGACCAACGAAAAACACAAATGGGCTGTGCGCAGTGCAAACAGATGAACAGAAGCAAACACAGTGAGAGCTGTGTGCATGGTTCTCGCAGAGCAGAGCTTGTTCACCTTGACAGCTTCTAACATGGAAACACAGCAAGCAGACCTCAGCCTACATTCCCTGCGTGTTACAAAGATGGAAAACAGACACCCTAGTATCAGAATCTCAGAAATCACTGAGCGAAGCAGAGAAATGCTGCAGGACCATGCTTGCTTGCTTGAAAAAGTGAAAAACTTACTTGGGCTGTGCACAGTGCAAACAGATGAACAGAAGCATACATAGCGAGAGCAGTGTGCACTGTTCTCGCGAAGCAGAGCTTGTTCACCTTGACAGCTTCTAACATGGAAACACAGCAAGCAGACAGCAGCCCACATGCTCTGCTTGCTGCACACATGGAAAACAGA